>JAYJMB010010974.1:22627-45324 GCA_036873735.1 Pouteria campechiana
CCCAAACCCGCATCCCTTCATTAAAAATAAAATAAAAATAAAAATATACCCTAGGAAAAATAGTATGGCCACGTGGGGTTGATCATTCCATCCAACTCTAGCCCACGTAAAAATAGATAAAGAATTGTATAAAAATATAGATAATAATAAAACAAGAAAAGACTATTAAAGTAAGTTGGAATACATAAATATGATATCAATTTATTATTTATACTTGTAATGCATTTACATCACCAATGGTGGGTAAATCAGTGGATATGCAAATCTTATATAGTAAATAGATACAGTTGAAGAGGATACAATTATTATAGTAATCTTAATGTCATCAAATGTCTAAAGAAATGTTCAGTCTAGCAATCGCATGATTACCTGTGTAAATAGAACTCTTTATCTTCACATTTTTTCTTTTGAAATTTCTTTCTTATTGCTTTTAAGACTTCATCAACTACTTCAGTCTATTCATAGTTTAAAAAATAAAAAAATAAAAGAGAAAGTGATGTTGAATCCACCCAAGTTTAACCCGAACCTAAACCCAAAGTCAAGCTGCACATGTAGGGTTAAGGTTAGGGTTGGAAAAATGTTATAAAAGTGAGGGTTAGGGTTAGGGTTAGAAAATGATTGTAGAAGTGAGGGTTAAAGTTAGGCAAGTTTGAACCCGCCTGACTTACACTCCTAATATTGGTCCCTTGCTAATTGTGGCTTAAGAGGAGGGTGAATTGAGCCTTTATAAATTTTGACCAAGTTTAAAAAATGGGGTTGAAAAAAATGAGAAGGATTATATAGCAGCACACTAAGACAATTATTTTATAGTGGTTTGGCTCTAAATCTGGTACCTGCTCCATTTCTCTAAGTTAGCCTCTTTTGCTAAGCTCAGATTCTACTAACACTTATTTGTTTTTAAGCTTACCAACAAACTTAAATAAGTTAGTTTTCAAAGCTTACTAACAACTTATACATATTAGTTTTTAAAGATCACCAACAAACTTATACAAGTTGGTTTCCAAAGCTTACTAACAAACTTATATAGGTTAGTTTTCAAAGCTTACCAATAACTTAAGTGAGAAAACAGTAAATAATAGTGTATAGAATGAATGCCTCTTGAAAGGTAGAGTGCACAAAGTTTAGTAATAAAAACACAATGAATATAGCAATAAAAAGCAATAAAGATTAAACTCCAAATTTGTTGAAAGATTGGCTTTGAAAATGCTTGTTGGAATTATAGTGCAATGGAGCTGATCTTGTGGGTTTGAATCTGAGAGCTTTTGTAAACTTCTTGAGTGAATGTTTCAGATATGCTATCTATCTTTCAAACATTTGAATCTTCCTTATATAAGTTATAAAAGACATCTTAGCTGATATGATTATTTTAATCAGCTTTCTAACCATTTGAAAAATCTTCTTAGAAGCTTATGATTATGTTAAGCTTCTTTTCCAACCATTTGAAAAAGAAACTCGAAGCCTTATCATCTTCTTTAGCTTCTATCTAGCTTTTGTCATTATGTCCATTTTCAGTAGTTTTGAGATTAGTTATTCAGAACTTCTGAGGAGAGTGTTTTTGGTTGCTTTGGTTGCTAACACTGTCAACAATCAGATTTCTACTTCTGATAAGCTTTTGAAAATTAAATCTTTGTTTCTAATGAATTTCTTATGACTGACCTTGTTGAAAATGCTTATGAAGTTTTTCTGAATTGTCTCTGAGCAACTTCTGAGTTACTTCTTATAACTTTGATGGTTTTATGGAGTGCGCATTTTGCCTCTGCACAGAACATTATTTTAAGCTTGCTTCTGACGACCTTCTGTATAACTTCTGAGCTAGCTAGAATAATAACATTTTTACACATTTATTCATTTCATAATTTCTAAGGCTAAATACTTGTTTCTGAAATGTTTATTAGTCATGTTCTTACTTATGAAAACTTCTAAGGAGTTTCTAAGAGATGGATTCCTGCTTTTAAAGAACTTCTTATTTCTAGGCTACTTGATGATGCTTTTCTAAAGATCTTCTGTGTTACTTTTAAGAGTCTTCTGAGCACAAAAACTTCTTATATGTTCATTTAATTTTTCTTCCATTGATCTTTTAAATCTTTGGAAGCTTTTTGAATTGTATCTAGAAATTTCAGAAATATTTTGCAAATGATTTCTGTGTTCATGCCTAATTTCTGAAATAGATTCTGAAGAGCTTCCGATAAGTTTCTGAGTTCAAAAATGTCTTCCTAAATTATGGGTTGTACTATTTTTGATCATCTTTGAAGTTGTTCTGAAGCAATTCTGTTTGCATGCTTCTGAGTAATTTCTAAATGTTCTCGAAAGTTCTAACTGATGAACTTCTAAATGCAGCAACACCACTCTTCTTAGACCATTTCACTTCTGAGGTGGTTCTAAAGAGCTTCTGAACTACCTCTGAAGTGCGAGTTTGCCTTGGATTTAATCCTAAGGCCTACGCCTTATTTCTGAAGAGGTTATGATTTGTCTTCTAATATATTTCTAAGAATATCTAAAATGCTTCTACACATTTTCTACAATGTTTCTGATCTTGCATTTCTGAAATGCTTCTTAGCATTGTGTGTTTCTTTTTATCTTCATGCCTTGACTTTTGAAATTCTTTTGAGTATTTTTAAGTTGCTTCTAAGGATTGTAATTAATCCTGAAGTCACTTATGATAGCATTCCTAGTTCTTCCTTAGCTTCTAACGAGGTTCTTATAATCTCTAAGATACTTCTGAAGATCGAAGTTACTTCTAAGTTACTTCTAATAAGATTCTAAGTAACTTCTGATGAGGGTTATATCTTTTGAATTACATCTGAAACTTGGAATTTCTTTTGATTCTTTCTATTTGAGCACTCCTTAATTATCTTCTTTTAAAGGCTTAATGTGATAAGCTTTAAACTTGATAAAATTGTTGCTCATAACATATAGTTACTCTTCTTAATGAATTAACATTGCAACACTTGGAAAGTAATTAGTTAGTGCCTTAACCCTTTACTCATATGTTTATTCATCATCAAAACTTAACTGGTTAAATACATTTATCATCAAAATCAAGCTAAGTAGGAGGATTAAACTTAACAAAGTGCTCACCTTCTTTGTATTTGTTTCCACATTCTCAAGGTTCTCACTCTTCCTCTCCCATATCTACAATGTTTTGCAGTGGTTGTCATCTCCTATTGTTGTTGTTGCCAATTGCCCTCCATAACAACAGCGAACGAACCCTTCTGGATCTAGTGAAGGAGTTGTGCTCTATCTCACCTGCCTCTCTTCCATCCTCGCCCACTAATACTTTGCTCAATAGGACTATCTATGTGCCTTGCTTGGTGGACTTCCTAGACTTAGCTCAAATATATATCAACAGATTATCATGTTCTCAATATCGATTATGAGCATGGGAGTGGAATATTGAGGATGTTTAGACTGAGTTCACAATTAACCTTTTATGAGTAGTAGTTTACAAGCAAGATTATTTAGATCAAGTGAAGTCCTTGAACTATAATTTGGATGCAGCTGAAGGTAACTTGTATCAGGTTAAGTTGAAATTGTAGGAGACTAAAGCTGAATTAGAGAGGAAGTAGACGTATTCCTCTTTGGTGGTGGGCTTGGAACAATTGTGAGATTATGCTATTGCCAAGAACGTCTACCTTACAACTATAGTGGAAGAAGAATAAAAGATTTTTATGAAACTAGAGGAGACTACTTTCATTTTGAAAGCATGAAAAGAAGTGCTAGTTGTTAATTGGGATGCTGCTGATGCTGAGTGAAAGATTGTTGAGTCTACTCAAGAGTTTGTGTTGACTGCTTCTATAGTTGTTCAAGCTAATCAAGATATTGCAATTGTCACCTAAGAGATTACGAAAGCAAAACATGACATGGTACTAGAGGTTGTTATGGTTAAAATGACAATGTTGGCAAGCCTTGAAGTAGATAAGGCAACTCAAGAACTTACCCTTCAAGATGAGATTACACGGTTAAAGACAGAACATGCTTTTACATTGAAGAAGACTTGTCTCGAGCACTTGGAGTAACTAACTATGGGACCCAAATACTAAGAGTTGCTATTTAGCCAAGGAGCAACATTATTTTCTGATGGGTTCTTCTCTTGCAAAAGAAATGTTGCTCTGAAGTTTCCTAATGCTAAAGTTATTGATATAATTCTTGAGGAACCTAATAAGGATGTGTATTATTATTGCAATAATGTAAAAGATATTTCATAAAAGAGGATTTTCATAAAAATTCTTAAAAAGTTATTAAGAGTAGCGTAATTGTTAAATGATATGAGATTGGTAATTATTAATTTATTTGTTTTATTGATAATATATCCATAAATGTTTAGCATTCTAAATCCTTGTAACACTCCTCTCATTGAGTCATTATAATCAGTAGGCATCATTGTTTATGACATCATTAATTTGGTATAGTCCTTCCCATATTGGCGTCAGCTTCCTTTAAGTACTGGTAGAATTACCAACTGTTATTTCCCACAAGACAAAGTATCCTTCCAAAAAGCTTCTAATCTTCACCTAGTTTTGGTGCCTGGAGGCTCTTACCTAAACGTTAGCTCTATCTTCATCAAGTACATCAAGATTAGCTCTTAGGGCTTCCTCATTTAGTTCTAGGTTAAAGTTTAGGATTCTAGTAGAAGGGATAGTAGCTTGATAAGTATAATGGCTTCAAAACCATAAGCAAGCATAAAGAGTATTTCTCCCATGGATCTTTTTGAAAGTGCTTGAAGTATCCATAATATTGGGGAGCTCAATGTACTAATTGCCTCTTGTTCTTTCCAATTTTCTTCATAGTGCTTTAACAATGCTTTTTTGTTACTTCTAGTAATCCATTGATTTGAGGGTGGGCTACTAAAATAGAATTTTTTTTGTATTCCATGGGAGACACAAAAGGTTCGAAAAGATTTGCTATCAAATTAGGTTCTGTGATCTATGAATAGAACTCTAGGTACCCCAAATTGGCATATGATGTTTTTCAATACAAATCCATCTACTTAGGCAACCAATATAAATCATATTATTTTAGCTTCCACCCATTTAGTAAAGTAGTCCATAGCAATAATGTTGTATTTTTGCCTTCCTATTATTGGTGGGGAATGATGTCCATTCCCCATTAATGAAATTACCATAGGCTATTGATGGTGGCTAATCTAGAGCCAAGGAGCCATGGAATGTTTGCATGTTTTTGGCATTTTTCGCATCTCTTCATATACTCTTTTGAATAAGAAGCCATTGTGGACTAATAATACCCTTGCTTGATGGCTTTAAATGCAAGGGTTTTAGCCCCAGTGTGATTCGCATGCTCTCCTTCATGAATTTGTTTGATGATTTTTCATCTCTCATTTTTTGTCACAATTAAGAGATATGGGGGTGTGTCAAGTGGTTTTTTCTTGTTCTTCAAGTATGCAAGGATCAGATCCATCCATGATGGCTCTTCAACTTCAACATCCACCTACTCCATGTCTACAACATTGGGGTTGGCAAGATACTCAAGTAAGGTGGTGATAGCAAATGTAGATGTTGAAGCTAACCTTGATAAGATGTCTATTGTTTCATTTGCTTCTCTTAGTATTTGTAGGATAGAAATATTAAGAATTTGTTCCATCATCTTCTGAGTTGCTACTAGGTATTGCATGAGCAACAATTATTTAGCTTCATATTCTTTCTTTAGTTATTTCGTTACAAGCTGAGAATCATAGTGAATTTACAACTTGCATCTTCAATTTCTAAGATATTCGGAGACCTACTAGTAATTCTTTATATTCAGCTCTATTATTAGTGGGGTGAAACCTGATCCAAAGACCATACTCAATCATGGTTCCTTTCGATCTTAGAGGACCAAGTCGGCTCCCTCTCGTACCTTATTCAAGGATTTGTCCATATAAATCTTCCACTATAGCTCCTATTCAAAGAATAGGTTATTTTCATAGCCTATTCCTCCTAGCAATTCCATCACCAATGTTATCACTTCCATATTGGTGGTAGAGATGGGCTTAGCTGTTGTAGCTAATTCTTCTATGTCATTGTTTGTGCATTCTATAATAAAATTTGCATGACCTATCCTTTGATGGTTGTTCAAGAGAAGAACTCGATATAAACTTGCTAAGATCCATTACCCATTTAACCATGTGAATCAAAAGTTCCACACTTTGAAGGAACTCCTTTAAAGGTTGGTCAATGTAGATGCAAACTGGATGTCCCTGGAAGTATGGGCACAACCTTCTTGCAACAATCACTAAAGCAAAATCCTTCTTCTCCATTGTTGGATAGCTTACTTTAGTGTTCCTCAACATTCTACTAACGTAGTATACTAGTTACTGGTAGGAGTCCCACTCCTAGAATAACATATACTACCATTTTGAGTCTTGCCACCAAGTAAACATACAAAGTTTCTCCCCTTTCGAGGGCGTATAATAAAGAAAGATATTCAAAATAAACCTTTATATCTTTGGAGGCTTTCTGTCAATCTTAATTTCATCTGAATCATTTTGTTGCTTCCTCATTTTTTTATTTTTTTGTTGCAAGGTGCCTTGAAGAAGAGTAATCTTCTTTCTAGTGACTTTGATAAAAATCTATTTGATTTCTTTAGCCTTCCTATGAGCTTTTGTATTTCTTTGATGTTTTTGGGTGCCTTCATATCACAAATAGCTTTAATCTTTTCTAGATTATCATTTATCCATCTCTAAGGTATTAAGAATCCTAGGGTTTTTCTGATGAAACTTCAAAGATACATTTCTATGGATTCAACTTCATCTAATGCTCCCACAGGGTTTGTAAGGTCTCTTCTAAGCCTTTGAGATGTTCAAAGCGGTACCAATTTTTTATGACTATGTCATCCACATAGGCTTCTATATTTCTACTGATTTGGTTTTTGAATATAGTGTTTACCATTCTTTGATAGGTAGCGCCTATCTCCTTTAATCTAAAAAGCATGACTTTGTAGCAATATGCTCCTACATTTGTTATGAATGTTGTTTTTTCCAAGTCGAGCTCATGCATCTTGATTTGGTGATAACCTAAATAAGCATCCATAAACATTGGTAGTTTACATCCTACTATAGAGTCAACTAGCTGATTAATGTTGAAGAGTGGATAACTGTCCTTTAGACAAGCTTTCTATAGGAATGTAGAATCCACGCACATCCTTCATTTCTTGTTATCTTTCTGGGTTATAACCATTTTGCTAGCCACTTCGAGTATTGCACCTATCTAATGAAGCTAGCTTGTAGCAACTTGTCGACTTTGGTAGTAATGGCTTCTCTTTTTTCTTGGGAAAATAAACACTTCTTCTATCTGATTGATTTATGATTCTCATTTATGGCTAACTTGTGGCAGGCTACCATTGGATCTAGTCCTAATATGTTTGATGGTTCCCTTACAAAAACATCTAACATTTTTCTTAGCAGGGTCATCAATTTCGTTTTGGAGGATTGGTTCCAAGGCGAATCCATTTTGAACTATTTTTTCCTAGTTATCATGGAAGATGGGGACCATCAGTAATCATTTAATTATCATTTTCATATATTTAAAGTTATTATGAGACATAATCTTGTATTATTATTTATGTTAAAACTTACCTAAAAATAATTAAATTGTTTAGCCTAGTTGTTAAATAATTTTAAATCATTTAAATTAGGAGATTTGATTATGAATTTTGAATTATTTGGATTGGAGTAACTTGGTTCAAATTTTAGGTTATTTGGTTTGAGTTGCCCTCTACCCAAACCAAACTACATTATAATTCAATTTAGGTAAAACCAAATTACATTACACAAAATCCAAAAATAGTCAACTCAAACCATTTAAAATTTGAGTTGTTTGGGTCAAAACTTTTGGATTAACCCAAAACAAGTTGCACCCGTACATGTACTACATCTTTATAACTTGCTTCGTAAAATAATAGCCTACTAAAACAACACATAAAAAGTTGTTGGACCTGAAATTATCAATACTACATTACTTGAAAATTTTTTCTATTGTGTGGCTAATGGGCTAGTCAGTTTTTAGTCCAAGACCTTGGATTTGAGGCACCGAAAAATTCAAGTATCAAGATTAGTTTTTAAAATATTAAGTATTTAAAGGCATTCTTTATTATATTCTATTATATTATTAATTTTTTAAATAAAAATATATTATTTATAATTTTTTATTGGTCTCTTATATTTTTTGTTTAAAGGAAAATTCTACATAGGATTTTTAAAAATTAAAATTAAAAAATAATTAAAAAATTGAGGAGATCAATTGCGCACACTCACTGACCACTGCTACTAACATATAACTTACCATCCGAATGACCTAATGATTCCAGTTCCCAACCAGTCAGTCCAGTCCTTTCAGTAACATCTCATGAACAATTTTTGAACTAGATGTTTACGCTACAAAAGGTGGGCAGAAGCTATGCACTATTTCAGGGTAAGTTGAAGTCATATACACAAAACATATGATCTTTATCTCGTATAAATTGCATTTGAAATGGCCTTAAAATCCTGCATAGGTTTAAGGAGATTTGGTTAAAATTGCTTGTTGTCCTTAAGTTGGCATATGTGTAGTGTTGGGAAACATAATTGAGAACACACAAGCAAGAAAAATTAATCACACAAAGAACACAAGATTTACTTAGAAAACCCTTCAAACCAGAAGGAAAAAAATCACGGGAGAGAGATAATCAATCCCCTATGAAATAGGGGTTACAGAGATACACTCAAGATGCCTCACACACATCCACAATCAACACACTCTAATAACCCCCTCTCTCACTCCTCTTTGAGGAAAAACCTTAAGATTTATATGAAGACTCCCTCACCTCTACCTAAAATTCTCCCACTGAATCCCTAACTGACACCTCAATACATAGCTTCCTTAGTGAACTTTCCTACATGTACTCTCTAATCTCATCTCACATACGCGGGCCCACTAAACTTTGTAGAAGACAAGACACAAAAACCCAACAAATCTCCACCTTAGCTTGGATTCTGCAAATGTCAAGCCAACTCCACTTTGGCCTTAAATTCTGCAACCATCAAGCTAACTTCATTTTAGCTTGGATTCCGCAAACATCAAGTCAACTCTATCTTGACTTGGATTCCACAAACATCAAGCTAGCTCTTGAAGATTTAACCAGTATCTCTATCATATGCAAACCAACATGCTCAAACCAGCATGATCCGCATCTCTACCTGAGATGCCTACACAGTCCACCACTGTGCAACATGTAGCTCCATCTCTTCCATTCTGCTGGCATCCAAAGAGATCAAATCGCCACAACCAGAGACCAAGAAGACTACCTATTGATGCGCATCTCATCATCTTCTTTGTCTCTTCCTAGAGCTTTTCCCGCAAACCTTGTTGCATCACCGACCAGTCCATCTCTGCACACCACTCATATTATCACCGCCCGTACATTGGATTGGCCAAATCCAATTGCCTTCATGACTGTTACCCTTGTGCTACCCTTTAACCACAACATCCTCATTTGCTCAGATGATCACATGAGTACAAAAGCTCTACCTATCTTTGTACTCACCATCCTCCACATGTAGGCCAAACTGTATTTCTTTGTATGTTCCTCAGCTCCACTAGCTCCTGCATACTACACACATGTCAAACCTGCATACATGTCAAACTCGTACGCCACTCGCATACCAGTGCAAGGAACTATGAACTCACCCATGCACCACTCGTGCATCCGCTACCAAACCATGCCTGCATTGTTGAATCCGTTTTCTAACCATCATACTCTCAGGACTCCTAGGCTCTCTCAAATTTATTGTCGATCATAGTTACAGGACTAATCATTGTCGACCACTGATCACAATCTCAGGACCAAAGCCACTGTCCATCGTGGATATTAGGAAAACCACTGTCTAATCCCCGTGCTATCCATGCACCATCCGCACCTTGTACACATCGACAAAAACCAACTAATCATCACTAAATCACCATTGATTTGGACATACCCATCAAATCTATATCACTGAAGCATAATCTACCCAATCTGACCCCACCATCATGTGCGCAGCACCCAAAAACATAAAAATTTATACCTAGAACACCCAAATCGGACTCCAAAATCACCCAAAATGGGCCACCTGTGTATTGCTTCAACGTACAACTTAATGCACTATTTTAGTGCACCATCTTCTCCGTTAGGGCTGCCCTAGCCTCCGCTGCCTTTTTGCATCACCAACAATCGATCGACTGTTAACTGATCTTCTCAGACCAAATCCTCGCCTCTGACGCTGTCGATGCCTTCGCTGCACTGGATCCTATTTCCTGAGACCAAAAAAACTCAAAAATGTGTTGTTGCCAAAAGACCCCATCTTCTTCCTCCATGTCCATGACACAACTGCTACTGCTCCTCCTCCATGTCGATGATGCAACTACTACTGCTGCTCCTCCATGTCGACGACGCAACTGCTACTACTCCTCCTCCTCCATGTCGACGACACAACTACTACTGTTGCTCCTCTTCTCGTCGTCCACCAACCAATCTATTAGCGCCTCTTGATGGAGCACGATGTTGTTGATGTAACAGCATCTCCTCTCAAATCAGGCAAGCTCCTGTCCGCTTCCAATGCCATCGTCGATCGCTCGGCAAAACCCATCAATGTCACACCGACGCTGCTACAGTCCTTTGCTGGGCCTGTTTGTCACTGTCCGTAATCCGACGGATCCACCATGTCCGTCCAACGGCTACACATGCCACCCTAACATGATGACTGAAATCTCATTCATCCATTACTATCACCATCCGACCAGTGACCTCCACTGTCAGGCCCACCAGATCCACACATCCTACTGGATCTGCAAGCAATCGTCCATCCATGAGATCTAGCTGCCACTACTTATGTCATCCAATTAGAACCCTTAGCTACCTTGCTCATCTCGATCTGCAATCCGGCATCCCTACTATCCACACTACCACCAGATTTGATCTCAGCCGCTTAATTTTTTTTTCAATCTCACCACTTTCTTCAGCATCCATGACTTTCGGTTCTCAATCTCTAAAAATTCGATGCCTCAAAATCCCACAAACCAAAGCTCTTATTCCACATGTTGGGAAAAATAATTAAGAACATATAAGCAAGCAAAACTAATCACAGAGAACACAAGATTTACATGGAAAACCCTTCAAACCAAAAGGGAAAAAACTATGGAAGAGTAATAATCAATCCACTATGAAATACAGGTTACAAAAATACACTCAAGATGCCTCATACACATCTCATGGAATGCCTCATACACATCCATAATCAACACACTCTAATAACCCCCTCTCACTCCTCTTCGGGGTAAAACCTTAGGATTTACATGATGACTCCCTCACCTCAACCCTAGAATTCTCCCACTGAATCCCTAACTGACACCTCAATATATAGCTTTCCTAGTGAAGTTTCCTACAAGGACTCTTTAAGCCCATCTCACATATGTAGGCCCACTAAATTTTGCAGAAAACAAGACACAAAAACCCAACATGTTGGGTAAATGTCATCTTTAAATTATGTTCCTTTGAGAAGGAGGATGGCCTTTGACTGTGCCACTTGAATTTTGTGACACAACTAGCTAATAATAATTACGTGAAGACAGGCACCACAGGTTGTGGTCCCATGCCATCGTTACCGCCAACTTGTAGCTTGGGCAGCATATCAGAGCCTACAAAACATTGGACCAAAACATGAAGATTACTGAGCAAAGGAAAGTGGCTGTGTTTGGCTGATCAGGTGAGTGGCATCTTTGCGATCATTTGAGAACCATATGTTCCACTCCCCAATTGAGCCATTCATCCTAATTCGAGTAGACAATTTTGATATTGGCCTACTGTCTTCATGGCTCTGATGAACGATATAATTCATCATGTTAGTGCAAAGACTTTACACCCCTTTATTTCCTAATCCGATTGTTCTCTACGTTGTTCATGGGAAAAATCAAGCCTTGGGAAAATTCAACAATATATGGTAGCTTGTTCATGCACGCCTTACCTAAATAGCGATTTTGTTGCTGGCATCTCGCATCTACCTAGTCCAAAGTAGAAGTAGCCAACATGAGGGAACAGCTATTCCTGTACTAGTACGATCCCATGTGAAATTGATTAGAATAATTTGACGATGTTCATATAAATCTCGTTGGTGCGTTAATCATGTCATGTTTGATAAAGCCCTAGGCTTTGGAAATGGATTGCCAAAACCTATGTAGCTTTCACTAGGGCCAGGACTTGGTTCCATTCAACAAAGTAGCTTTCTAGAAGACCTCTCCTTGTAGTCAATGTGTTTATCCAAGCAAGCTCCAGAAAGTCTCTTTGCAAGTGCAATTAGTAAGGCTTTTCTAGAATAATTGGACAATGATATCTGGTTTTTTTCCATAATAGTGCTTGAAAGTTACTGACAATCCTGTATCAGTGCCCAACAAATGCTAAATCCCAAAATCGTGCCCAAAAAACTTCATCAGTTTTCAAAACGATGCCCAGCGATGCCGACGACCTTATCCCCAAATTTCAAACCAAAATGCCCCCATCGTAAAGAAGGTTTCTCTCATTACACAAGCTTCCTCTCTTCTCTTTCTCATCCCCACAAGAGACATGGCCAAAGCAGCTTCATCTCTCCTCTCTCTCATCCCCATTGAGTCACGGCCAAAGCAGCTTCCTCTCTTCTCTCTCTCGTCCCCACTGAGACACGGCTTATTCCTAAGTTGGAGTTGGTCTTAAAGTAGGCAATGAGTTTCTTTTAAAATTTATATGGAATAATTTGTATACTCAAGTTATGAGATGTGTTCTTTTGAAAAATAGCACTTCACAAGATAGATTGGGGGCAGGGGGTTCAAGGATACTCATGCTAGTGATTTGTTTGCACATGTTCTTAAGGTTTGGTCATGCTATGCTCCTTGTTTGAGATGTACTTTGCTTTATTTGAGATTTAAATACAGGTTTTACACTTAGCACCATTTGCTGTGTGTATTTTTGTTACATTTGGACATATACTTGATGTTAATAAGATTTTAGTAGAGTATGTACTTAAGTTGATTTGGAAGTATGATTAATAATGACATTTTAGCATAACATTCAAGTAGGTTACATTTGGAAGTATCTCAGATAATTGCAATCATTGAGTTATGTGATTGGTCTCTTCATTTTGTTTATAGCTGTTGTAATATTATGATTTTATACTTATTGATAACCACGTTCATCTTTCTCACTAATTTTCAAATGTTTCTATAGGAGATGATTATCACAATATTGATATGGTTTGAACTTTCACATGGTATTTTTTTGAATCATTTGGTTGTCTGATTATATTATAGACAAGTTCTAATAAAAATTTTATTGTTTATAGGTACAGGCAACTCCCTTCAGCTTGTAAATGCATTAGCTCACTATTCAGACCAAATTTCAATGAAGAAACCATCCAACATTTATCCTATTGATTTTAGTATAAGAATGAATCCAAATGTATAAAGCTTGATTTCATTTTCAGCATTTATTTTAGGAGTTTAGGATGAATCCAAATGTATAAAGTTTGATCTCGTTTTTAAAATTTTTTTAGGAGTTTATGATGAATTCAAATGTATATAGTCATTTTGAGTAATAATGATAGAAAACTCAAATCCCACATCATGAATGCACAGATCACAGCCTATTGACTTTTTTTTCTTTATTCTTTATTCTTTTTTTCTATTCTGTGGAGAGTGTGCAAAGTATCATCTTAGTCTCTAATGATTGTTATGGAATACCATAATTCTATAAGCTTGCTTTTAAGTAACGAAAATCTAAAGTTTGAATACAACAAAACCTCTTCTCCTTGCACATCTCGGAAGTAAGCCACATTTTTCAAAAGTACTTCAGAAGTCCTTTAGAAGTTAGCTTGCACTTCAAAAAATGGACAAAAGTTGCTTAGAAGTCCTTCGGAAGTCAGCTTACACTTCTGCGGATCATCAGAGGTACTTCTGAACTTCTGAGCAACTTCTATCCAGATTCTGGAAGTGCTCAAAGGCGGTTCATATCATGCTTAAGATTGCATTGGCCATTGGCCATTGTTCTATTAGAAATCTGCCATTCAGAACATTAAAATAAAAAAAACATTATTTTAAGAAACATTCTATGCAACTTCTGTTCACTGTCAGAAGCTTCTAGGCAATTTCTGTCTACTTCTTGGCAACTTCTAAGGATCTTCTGACAAACAAAAGTTGCTCAGAAGATCAGATACTCATACAAGTTCCAAACAAAAGATCATATTGGAGGCTTGAACATCTATTTGGAGGCTCAGAATTCTAATGTTGGCATTCTTTAGAAATTCTGTGTAGTTACTCAGAAATTCTTAGTAGCATTCTGGCCGCTTTTAGAAATTCTAAGTATGCTACTCAGAAAATTTTGAGTAGCATTCTGGCCATATGAGTCGCATTTTGAGTAACAAAGAACCATATTATGCTGCACGAAAATTCAGTGTTGCTTCTATGTAGCATGACAGAGAGTTGCATTGCTTCTATCATCATGCTGCACAGAAGCAATGCAGAATTTCTGTGTAGCATGCTAGAAGCAACGCAGCACTCTGTCATGCTGTACAAAAGTTCTACATTGCTTCTGTGTAGCATGATAGAGTGTTGTGTTGCTTCTATCATGCTACACAGAAGTTCTATGTTGCTTCTGTGTAGCATGACAATGTGTTGTGTTGCTTCTATAATGCTACATAGAAGTTCTGCGTTGCTTCTGTGCAGCATGACAGAGTACTACATTGCTTCTATCACGCTGCATAGAAGTTCAGTGTTGCTTCTGTGCAGCATAACAAAGTGTTGTGTTGCTTTTGAGAAGTAAGCATATATTTGCACTTCTAAAAATCATCAAAAGTCCTTCAAAAGTCTATCAGAAGCCCTTCTCTGCACTTCTGATGACCCACCAAAAGGAGACATAATTTAATGCAGTGCAAAGAGTTAATATTTTGTGGTAACATAGGCGACATGCTGCAAGCAAGAATCATTAAACTGTGAATAGCATGTGGATATACATATTTTGCTTCATGTGTATCCAGGTCTGATTCTGGGAACTATTGCAAATGAAGAGTCATTTTATTAACTGGAAGTGTAGAGATACAAAATCTTCTTGTGATTTTATAAGGAACCATACATCCCATGGCCTCAAATCAAATTGACTATATACAACATTATCTGGCACTAACAACACCATGTCGCTGTCCACAATGTCTTCACAGCATGTCTTGATCTCCATGAAAAATCTATGCTTGTTACAATGAAAGATCTTCAAACTAACCAAAAATTCATGCTTGTTAACTGTTATTTTTCAAAAGAACACATCTCATAACCTAAGTATACGAATCATTCCATATAAATTTCAAAAGAAACTCATTCCTTGCCTTAAGACCAACTCCAACTTAGGGATGAGCCGCATCTCCATGGGGACGAGAGAGATGAGAGAGGAAGCTGCTTCAGCTATGTCTCAGTGGGACGAGAGAGAGGAGAGATGAAGTTGCTTCGGTTGCATCTCTTGTGGGGAACGAGAGAGAGAAGAGAGGAAGCTTGTGTGAGGAGAAAAACCTTCTTTACAATAGGGCTCGGGGGCATTTTGGTCTGAGATTTGGGGATAAGATCGTTTGGCAATATCCGGCATTGTTGGGCATCGTTTTGGAAACGAACGAAGTTTTTTGAGCATAGTTTTGGAATTTAGCATTTGTTGGGTACTATACAGGATTGTCAGTAACTTTTGGGCGCTAATATGGAAAAAACCCATGATATCTTGAATTTTTACCTCTAAAATCAGTCTTGCTAGATTAGAAATTAGCACGGCGGCTATCTTTTTCCAAACTTAGGAATTTTTCACTAAAATATGTCAGCCCATTTGAATATGAAACCAATGGCCCAAGATACATGGAAGGAGTTGTTGTGTTTGATGATTATCTAATAAAGGGATCCACACATGCTACCTAAAATGCAAGCACCACATCACATACGATTGGTGCAAAATTGTGGTCCTTCGAGTTTTTCATGCACGTGAATTTTACACGTACAAATGGATTTTTCAAAAGGGTGATAAACTTTGTAATTTTCAAAACCATAAAGGGTTTTTGATAAACAATACTTGTGCCATGTGGCACTCTTTACACTAAGTTTTCCGTGAACACTTAAGTCATTTTAAGTTCAATTGGGAATGAAACAAGTTCTCAAATGTTGATCTATCTATTAATTTGAGATTAATAGATTATTTTTTGAGAGAATTGAATTTGTGCAATCCTATATGTTTAGACTCTAGTGGAAAAAAATTGGAAGTCTGCATAGACATGTTTGAAAACGTGAAACCAAGTCCTACGAACGTTAACTCTACCAATAACATTTTCAATCTACTACCCATGCACATGCACGGCCCTTAGCTTATGCCCGGAGTTGTCTTTGATTTTGATGTCGGCAAATGTACGCTGCTTTGAAATTTGAAAGGCGTATGAGAGACTATGCAATTTGCGTTGATTTGGAAGAAAGCGGGGTTCCCCTTCTCTCTTTGACGTCTACATTAAGATGAACTTACCTGTTTGGATACACCCCACGCAAGGCCTAATTTTGAAAACAAGAAAATATGATTATTCCTTGATAATCAAGAAGAGAGGATATTTGAAAAGAACAATTTTCTTAAAAATTTTGTAGGATATCTTACAACTAAATAATGACATCGATTAATCAATACACCAACTTGAATAGAAAATTTATGTTGGGCCATGGTTTGAAGAAAAAGATGAAAAATTTCAAAAGAATTGAAAATGGGTTTCAAGGAATATTTAGAAACAAAATCTTGCAAACAAGAACTAAAAGGTAAAAAATTGACTTCCCATTTGGAAACAAGGGAATGAGATGGGGAAAAAAAGAAATATAAAAAAGTAGAATAAAAAAGATGAAATAATGCGCGAGGAGATAATGATTGAAAATAAAATAAATAAATATAATATATTTGGACTTATTGTATAAAAAAATAATGATTGAAAATATATATATAATAAAAATAAAAAAATTAGGATTATTAGGTAATAAAAAAAGCCTATCTATTTTATTTTTATTTATTTTATTTTTAATCATTACTCCCTAGCTACATCTTTTCCGTACTACTAAATGCACCCTTTGTTTAAATGAAACAGTAGCACCAATTTTTACGAGCAGAGGAATGGGTCATGCCAGCGTGGAAGGGCCCAAAACTAAAATTCCTAATAACCTTGTCTATTAAAAATTTTTAAGAAAATTCCTTAGTTTAAGAATATAATGATTACTCTATTGGCACTAACCCAATGTTTGAGCATAAACTACGCTTAACTTGGAATAATTTTTTTAACCCATTAATACGTTCGTCGGTTAGTCCTGTGTAAGATAAAAACATAATTAAGTTTAAGTGTATTTAGATTATTAAATTGATTAATGTTGTTAATTCTGATTGAGTTATTGTGTGATGGAAATTTATAGAATGCCAACTTACTAGACTATTAAAAATAAACGAGTGACAGAGAGATGTAACAGTTGAGAATTTACCAAATAGTTCACATTAGATTAAATTAACTCTATTTGAAACTAGGGTGTGGATCATGTGATCAAGTTATATATTCAATTGAATTATGGAATGATAGATACTTAATTTAAATTAATTAGTTACTGTAATAATCAAAGATCCACGATTAAATAAAATAATTAATTAAGCTATTAAGGATGCGTGAATTGGTGAAGCATTCCTATATTCATGTGGTGTAAAATTGTATGGAAAGGTGAGAAAGTTTTACCTAATTTTGTTGGAAGGTTATAAGTTTAGCAATTTACTATGGAATTGCAAATTGAAGGTACGTAATACTTTCTCTTTAGTCTATTTTATTTAATATATTTTTAAATTAAATTATGATAAATAATCTTGAACAAATTGTTAGAGAATGGAGAATAGTTACGTTTTAGCCCAATTATTTAGCTTATTTGTTGGATAAAGGTCTAAGTGTCCATTTGGAATGAAGAAAAAATGGTGAATAAATATATATATATATATAGAAAAGTGAGAAAATGATATAATTCAATAGAGGATAATGATTAGAAATAAAATAAAGACAAATTAGTTATGCCTTTCTTATAAAAAGATGAGAAATAATTATTGAAAATATATATAATAATGAGTTAAAATTGGATTGTTAAATACTTAAGTGTTAAATCACATTAAAATATATGGAAAAGAGGCCGAAAAGGGTGAAAAACTTCTCAAGCATTTTTTCCTTTTTACCAAATAGAGCCTGAATGATTTGTGGAACAATGAAGATTGATTAATTGTCCTTACTATGAATATATGTGTAATGGGCATGATGATAATTGGGCCATTAAAGCATCTGATAATTTGGCAAGCGGGCCATTAAATCATGTAACTATGGAGAATCGAATTATTGATAAAATAAAAGAAATATTGATATACTAATTTTAGATATCATAGGATTTTATTAAAAAAAATCAAACCAAGAAAATTTAAATTAATTAGCATTGAAAGCATTCCTGCTAGCTTTCCTAAACTCCATGTGTCTTAATCATAATCGCTCGAACCCTAAAAATAGAAATTCGATGGAAATAAGAGCTCTAGATGACAAATTATGTGTAATAATGTCATGTAGGTAATATTTGATAATCTTGTTGAATTAATAATTTTTAAAATTTTACCAAAAGCCTACTTTATATGTGTTAGGTGGCACAGCAGGAGTCTTTCTTGAGTAAAAGTGAATACAATAAATAAAATGTGAGAGACGAATTAATGATGACTAGGGACTAAGATGAATACACCATGACACATGAAATCCAGTGGTTAAAGGGAAAGGTGAAGGTTAATTATTGAAATGGAATCTAACGAATTTGTGAGAAAGGTTGAGGTTATTGTTAGAAGATGGTAGTGAAATGAATGGAAGACAAACTCGGGTCATAATTAAGGAGTTGAGGTTATCAATAGTTGCGATGATCTGGCATTGAATACCATCCAGCGGGCTTATACAATTGGGCATACTAGCATAATTGCCACACCTAAATGTAGGTGTAAAGGCCATTTACCTACACAAGTAAAGCGTCTTACTGATGGATGTAATGATCTAATAATAAATGCCTACCAATGATCTACACAAGTTAATACCAATGCTACCACTAGCATTTCGCAGGATGTTTGTTCAGCCTTTGGCCCATTCCCTCAGCATTGGGTATTTAACAATCGGGCCTTGGGCCATTACTCAGTGAATGAGCATACACTTTTACATGGAAGCATGAAATGCACAGGATCAGCGGTGGGCTTCCACAGTCAATCAGCTCTTCGATGCAAATCCTAAGGGGCCATCTGCACGTTGGATATCAAACAGACATCGGCTTTTGCAACTCTTATTCAACGCAGAATGAGTCAAATACAGATATCAGATAGGTTAAACTGACACTTCCTTCCATCGCTAGGCTAGTACACCAGAAGCAGCGAACACCAACATCAAAATCCATTCCCGGCCTTGAGGACATTGGCTGCACAGAAACGTCATTAACGTTGAGCAATGTTCTGCTTTCATGTTGCTTTGGCCTTTGGCGCTGGAGGAAGCAACTGCATCACAGTTTGGCAACAATATATTAAAGCCAAGTCAAAATAATCATGGCACATTGTTTATAATTAAATAAGGCATTATTACCTGATAACAAGAAATGAGTGAGCTTATAAAACCAAAGCCTCCAGTTACGCGAGGAGTGACTTTCTTGGGTGCCAATTGAAGCAGCCCAACAGCAACCACTATATCCATTGATGCCTTCACCAGTGCTAAGAACCTATCGTCGGACTGCTTCATCTTGTTCAGATATCGTTCATCCTGCAGGTCCCAGAAGAACACATCATTCAAAATGAAGGAAGAAGAAAAGGAATCCTGCACCATGCAATATTGCCAAAGCTGGTGCAACCAACTGCATCATTAGATTTTTCGCCAAACATACCTGATATTTATCTTTCTTCTTGAGTTCCTTCTCCAACTTCTTGATTGATGCAGACAATCTTGCAAGCTCTGCAAGCTGAGAGATGAGACAACAAGATCAGATCAAGTCTTTATCATGCGATATGCAAAAGCACTTAACACAAGGATTGTCTCCAAGAAAATAGCATGAAGAACAAACCTCAATCACAGTCGAGCAGGCTGAAGAACCCATCCAACAGAAAAGAGAAATCCTTCCAATTAGCTCTGCCCTTTCTTTGTTCTATAGAAAACAGTCAAAGCAGGTCAGCTAATAATAATGATGATAATGATGATGCCGCCGATGTTAAATAGAACTGCAATCAAGAGTTATGTAGACTAGATGAGGTCAACTAGTACCAGCCACCGTGTAGGCCCCAAGTTGCAATCACATCACCAGATCTAGATGCAATTTGGAGGTTACTCAATTTGGTTGGTAAGACATAATAGTTCCATGATGTCGCCTTGCATAACAGAATTTCAAAAAATCCTCACCTTGTAGATGCCTGTTCTGCCAGCCCAGACGATTTGATCTAGGAACAAGAAAGTGGATAGCAGTGCATTCTTGGACTACAAGGACAAAAAAGGGCTGTAAGGAAAACCATCTAAAAACAGACAAAACAAAAGAACATAACAAAAAGTTCAATAAGCAACAGCTGCTCCTACCTTTCCAAGCAAAATGAGTGGAAGAGGGCTTCCTTGAGCAGGTGGAGTAATAAGAGCATGCAGATCATTGACAAACTGCAATTATAATGAGAGCTAGTCATGATAAAGTGCCAAGTAACTAGTTAACTGCAATTATATGCATTAAGATTCTACTCAACGTGTAAAATGAAACAATTTTTTGCCGAACCTAGAAAAAATTTACCTTGAAAAGTCGAAAAACTTTCCGTGCTAAACTTGTCGATTTATCAACATTTTGAGCAGTGCCTGGCTCACCATTGCTTAAGAACTTTGAACCATATTGTATAGCCCTGCATATCTTGTCTCTAGCTTCAGCTTTGTTCAAATACAGAACTAAAAGCGCAAGCTCCGCTCTCGTTGCATCTAGTGTAGCCATCCTTAAACCACAGAACACCTGCTTGACAAGCAACATTTTAGAAATATCATCATTAGGAAATGACAAACTAAATTTTAGTAAATCTCACAAGATGAATGTTTTAACATAAATAAGCAACTTGATTGGCCACTAATGACTGAAAGGACATGCCCTCCTGCCATATGGCATGGGTAATGAGCCCAGAGAATTAGGAAAGCTACAAATGTCTTCAGTTTATCTAAGTCCTAAAAATGCTGAAAACTGCCTAGAAGAAATTTTGGAATTCTACAGAATTCTTCCTTTAGGTAGGAATAGCATTCTATCTCAGCAATAAGTTATCACATATTCTAAGATTGCAAACATTCTGTCAAAACTCTCCTCTTTTAGAGTAGCCAAACTTTGCCAACACAATCACATCAGGAGTCACAAAGCTATTGGAAGTTTACAGTATGCAACAACTACAAAGGTGGAATGGAGCAGCACAACTACCAAGTAGGGGTGCAACTTGGGCTGGGTTCAACCCGAACTCGGCCCGCCAAACCTGAATTCAATCAGTGCTCAAAGCCTTATTTTCCCCAACCCGGGCCCGAAGAACCCAGGTTCAACCTGAACTGATTTAAATTTGGCTCAGTCTCAGGCCCACAGTAACCCGAATTGCAATATTACCAAAAATTAAAAAATATATATAATTGATAAATCGTTTTCACCCGAACACAATCATGCAGAACACCTTCTCCCTTCCCGATTGTTACGAGCCTGCGACCTGCCGCCCCCCACAAAACGCATTTTCTCCCTTCCCGGCTACTGCAAGCCTATGACCTGCCGCCCCCCACAGAACGCCTTCTCCCTTCCCGGCTGCTGCCAACCTGCGACTGGCCGCTCCCCGCAGAACACCTTCTCCCTTCCCAGCTGCTGCAAACTGCCGCCCCCCCTTCTCCCTCCCCCTGCTGGCAAGCAAATAAGCACCCGAACGCAGAACGCTCCCCTTCTCCCTCCCGGCTGCTACGAAGTTGTTTTCCCCCTTCTCCCTCCCCCTGCCAGCAAGCAGACAAGCCCCAAATGCTCCCCTTCTCCCTCCCCGGCTGCTGAGACGCTCCCATCCCCTTTCTCCCTCCCTTGATGCCTGCTGCGATGCTGCTGCCCAAATCGACTAATCCATCCCCGTTCATGCGAATGCCCCTGCGACACTGCTGCCCTCCCTCTTCCTCCCCCTCTTCAGGTTTGCAATTTCTATCTCCTCTCTCTCTCTCTCTCCTTTGGAATTGTGAAAATGGATGAATGTGGAGCTTTTTAGATTCAAAATGCTTCTCCCATACAAGCAAATGTCTTCATGGAAACAGGTAAGAATTCTCATTATTCCATTATCTAAGAAGGAAGAAAATTTGCTCATCTAGCTTATTTGATTTTCTGAGCAGGTTGAGGCAGAGGCTGTGGTAATTGAGGCAGATGATGTAACCAGCACAATAGCTGAAGAGGTTGCCAAGTTCTCAATAAATACTCTTGTGATGAAAGCTTCATCTCATAGCTTGCTTGCAAGGTAATATGGATGTCTGTATGGCTGTCATTGTACATATCTGATACATTATTACTGTTTTATATGGTTTTAGTTGATGTCATTTGAAGTTTATGACATAACATGTGTGCACTTTTTTTGCATAAACATAAGGTCTAATATACTGGAAAAGAAACTAGTCTGTTGTCCATTTG
>JAYJMB010010985.1:15335-48694 GCA_036873735.1 Pouteria campechiana
AAAGAGGAAATACAGACCTCAGATCTTGACCTGAGGAGGCCCCAGCAGAGAGAGAGAGAGAGAGAGAGAGAGAGAGACTCCAGTGCAGACAGCTGGACGAGCGTGTGCGAAGAGAGCGAAGGGCGCTGTCAAAAGGCAAACCACGACGCATGCACAGCCAAGAGGCGGAGACACAGGGATCTATAGGGTATTGGAAAGTTCTTGGAACTGCTTTAACCAGCCTACACCTTTGACCCGCGCTTATTCGGATAATTGCAGATGAAAAGGGAAATGAAAATGAAATTTCCCCATTTTTTTCAGCTTGATTTATTTATTTATTTATAATGAGCACATTGATAAAAAAAAAATTTAATTAATTAATTGGGCAAAAGGGCAATGTTGCAGGGTGCGAGAAGCCGAGAATTTTCGCTGAACAAGCCAACAGTCAGGCCACCCTAGTATTTCTCTCGTGGCGCGCCACCCTTGGTCTACGCGCATCCAGCCAGCCTTCACCACAAGGCAGCTGCTGCACACGTGTTTCCGGTCCGCTGGTTTTGTAAATAGCGCTGTACCTGTCTTAATAATCTTATATTTCATCGCCATCTATCTTTTTAATTAAAAAAATTATCTATGCATCTTTTATTCACTTTTAATTAAAAATTTATTTACATCACCCTATTTATGCTTATTTTCACCTGTAGAGATTTAGGATGTGGAAGGGTCTTTTGGTTTCTTGGCTTTGGAAATTAGAATCAAAATATTATACAAAAAAAAAAAAGAGGTCGCAGCAAGATCGAAATAAGCCTTGCGAGATGCATCCTCCACAAGATTGCTTGCACCAACTTCCACAGAAATTCTAGGAATTGTATATAATTTTTATAATATATGTTGCTCGAAATCGTTTGTTAAAGAAGAAACGAGCCCTGAGTCAAACTAGAGCTGAATATTGGGCCCTTCGTGACTGTTCGTGTGAGCATCGGCCCACTGACTGATTTGCGGGCATTAAGCATGAAATATTATGTTCCCTTCGTATGTGGAAAAATAGCAATGCTTAAGGATGCCTTAAAGTTCATATAAAATCTAAGTAATTCATTTCACCGCTAAATTCAAAATCGTGCGAAAAGAATGGGCTGGATGGGTCAGCCTCCCCATCACAAGCTCCCATTTCCAATATCAAAGCCCAAGCTTTAAAATCAACGAGTTGTTTTGAGAGCAAATCCTGCTGATGTAACAAGAAATACCAGAGTCAGCTTTGTCAGCTCACCGTGCCAGGTCCCAGGACTCTATTTCAATAAAGGTAAAAGAAATGAAAAAGTAGAAGGAAACTATATAAAAAAAAATGCAAAATGGGAGTAAAAGAAAAACTACTGTACCAACAAGACATGGATGATGGCAGTGAAAATAGGCCTAGAAAGCATATGAAACCTCTTTTACACTCTTTTTTTTTTTTTTTTTCTTTTTATGTTTTCTGAACTTTCTATCTTTTTTAATGGAGCGAGGAACCAAACACAGCTAAGGATTTGGTTGAAAATTAGAAAAGGAGGCAAAAAGGTATAAAAGAAAGTTGAATTAAAGAGCAGAAGAAAGGGTAAAAAAAATTAAGCAAAAGATAAGATAATGATTGAAAATAAAAATATGTATAATAATAATTAAAAATATAAATAAATAAATGTTATTCGAGAAGAGGTGGGCTCGTCTGGTTTTCTACGGCGGCACCCTTTTAAGAAGAAAAACGCTGCGAGGCTGAGTTCCTGGGAGGTTGTGCCCATGCCGTGCCATCGTCCGCAAACAGATCTCCTGAGATCGTCCCTTGTACGATACCACAACTTCTTGAGAGCGGCTCCAAACGGAATTCATCACCAAAATCCCACACAAGGCATTCGCCCCATCCAAATCCATCACTATCTGCCCTTTAATTTTTCAATTTTCCTTGCATCCAAACGACGGAAGCTGGCATTCTCTGCCAGCAACTGAAGTGGGATTTTACCCATCCTCTATCTCTATCGCTGCAGTAGAAAAAAGGGCGCCACTTCTTCATTTCTCAGGTACGAGAATTTTGAATCGACGACATCCCTTTTTGTTCATGGGTTTCATTTCACGAAAACCGGCGACTTAATCTATCTAATTTGGGGGTGAAATGTCTCCTTTCTAGATAAATGTTTTGAAATTGGTTCACGGAACACGCTCTGAGCTTTCATCACTGGCTACTTCAATTTTCCTATTCGCATTAGCTCTTACGACTGAGCGTTAAAATGGAGATCTCCCATTTATGGGGCTGATCCGACCATCCCAACCATTTGTTCTGTAGCGTGTAACATAAGCTATGTGCCAGTAGTCATTGAAACATGAGCCGTATGACATTGGTAGATTGGCTAATGACCATTATCCATAATTGGTGGAGCCATTGGATGAATGGTCTGGATCACGATGTAAACCCATATCATTGACGAAATATTGGGTTGTGTGTGTTGGTTGTGAAACTGCGTAGGCATGCTGCATAGAAAGATGCTTCTTTCTTTCCTACAAAAAGTCCTTGTTGCATGTTCCTAGAGTTAGGTGATTGTGGATAAACTATTCACATCAAGAACTTGGAATTCCTTACGGTTAAACTGTCCCAACAAAAAAGAATGGTGTTTGTGTTCAAGCTAATTGAATAGAAGGGGGAAGAATTATGTGCACTTTGCACATTGGACTGTTTTGGTATTGGCAAAATGTGCAGAGAATGAGAATGGCAGTCGATTGTGGGTTCGACATGTAATGGCTGTGTTCTCATTCCTGTTTTTTTTAAATCGTGTTTTCATTGTAAGAATGACGTTAATTAGTCTTTATCTTTCAGTGAAGAAATGCTGAGGCGTGTAAACAAGCAGACGAAACAGTGGCATGGATTAGGAAATTTGTCTGTGGCCGTTTTCACATCACTGCTAATACTCACTGCCTTTATATTGGTTGTGAAAAATGAGGGAAACAACAGTGCTTCACCCATCCCTCAGGAGCTACAATGGAACAACTTTCAATCTTCAGTCCAATTCCATCCTTCTGTAGAAGTCATGAATGGCACTGATGTGATTTGGCAGATTCCCGACTTGCCCAAGTCAGTTCTCTTTCTTGCACATGGGTGCTATGGCAAAGCAGCAAATTTTTGGGATAGATCCCTAGCCTGCCCCAATTGTGTTGGCTTGCCTGAAGAAAGGCTTATTGTCCTTCATGCACTTGCTCGGAAATTTGCTGTGCTGACCATATCTAGTACCGGAAAGTGCTGGTCACTTGGGAAGGACAAAGATAGAGTGAAAGGGATTATCAGATGTTTTATTGAGAAAAATAAGCTTGAAAAGCTTCCAATCGTTGCGCTAGGGGCATCTTCTGGTGGTTATTTTGTGTCTATACTCGCCAATGAAATGAGATTTAGCAGCATTACATTGATGATTGCTGAAGGGCAGTTTGAAGATATGGATATTCGGGCAGACTACCCTCCTACCCTCTTTGTACACATGCCCAAAGACCGTAGACGAGCCAGGCTGATAGCTGAGTACATGGAATATCTTAAGAAAAAAGCAGTCTCTGTGGCTGAGGTTAGATGTACAGAGTTTCCTTTGAGTCCAAACCTTCTATCAGACAGGATTCCTGGCTTGGATCCAACTGTTTCATTCAAGCTGTTTGAAATACTCCGTGAAAAAGGCTTTATCAATGAGAAAGGCTATATGAAGAATGATGGACGTGCAATCCATTGGAAGGCAGCAATTGTGGGAACAAATTTATTATCTGGTAAGAAAGAGTTGGTTGATCACATTCAGGAAGAGATGAATCTTGCATTTGGATTCCATGAGATGACAAGCTTGCAGTCAGAGCAAATTTTCAAATGGTTTGAATCACATATGAACTGATTACTTGGGGGTTTTGGTTATTGTTTTGGATGTTACACTTTGAATCATGTTAGGGATTTTGAAGTCCCTGCTGACAGGAAAAGGAGACTTCGAATTGGAAAAGGAGGAAATGTGCTCTCTCTAGCCAATTGAAGCACATGGAACAATGTACACGTTGACGGGGTTGACTGCTATTTTCTGGAGTTTTCATGTCTCAAAAATCTATGGTGAAACTTGGAACAGATGGGCATTGGGAGAGACATGCAAGCTATCCTCTTAGCTAAGGAAGACAGAAAGTAGACCTGTTCTCTGTCTAACAGATACCTTCTTTAAATTGAAGTTTGTTTTCTGTTCATAGAATTTACAACACGGGCAAATCCATTGATTGTAAGTTAATATTGAACTGAATTCTGTGGTCGGCTTTCTTTTGTACTTTTCACTTTTTGACACATGCAGAGTCAGGGTGCGTTGGATGCTTTTCTGAATGAAATCATGATTATTAGTAAAATGGAGAATACCACCTTTTGATTTTCTTTCTAAGCAGTTGATACCAGGGCTTTGGCCTCCAAATTACCCTTGTGCTATGTTGGCAGTTGATCTTCAATTGAAGTATTGGAGCTGAAGCCTGATTCGCCTTCATTGATACCAGAGATATAATTTACATCCATTATTTCTTGTTGTGTAACTGGATGTTGTCATCCAATTTGCTTGTGCATCAAAATCAGCATGCGCCTCTCGCCTCAGTGGTAGGTTAAGCTATGTGGTGCAGATGCTTATTGTGCATTTTTCATCCTTCACCGTTTTTGTTGGATGAGAAATTTTAGGGAAAAATATGCATTTGCATTTGGATTTATTCATCAACCCTGCCAATTATGTCAACTTCCGAAGTGGTGATTCTTAAAAGTAGCAGACTGGATGTGATTATCTTGCCAATGTGTTGCCAAGGTACTCGGTGGACAGCATTCTTAAGGATTTCTTTCAGCTTATCAATGGACAGTTTACTGCTTATTAGTGACATTGAAAAGATTCAATGCAACGGATCTGATGCTTTTCTGTTTTGGTGCCCATAAAGCCTATTGAAAAAGAGGGATGATTCCATGGTGGTGGTTGGACCATGCAACCCTTTATTTTTTTTAAGTTTTGTTCTCATGCAATTCAACAACCATTCTTAGTTTTGAAAATTACTTTGATTAGAAACCTGAGTATTCCTCAACATCCGAAAAAAAGTGTTTCAGACAACGTTGTGAGTTTTGCATTGTCATAGTCCTAAATTTCCAATCAAGGTGATATTTTGGCTCATAGAAGTAGGCATGCAAATAAGTATAATGAATGGCTTGTATCTGATCAAAACGTCGCAGCTTATGAAAAGCTCAATGGTTGCATGTTACAACTGCTGCTGTGGAACCACTTCTCCTTGAAAATATGGTAGACGGCATGTACAAGTTGACCAGCCTCTGATGTGATTCCTGTTACAACCATTTCTTCATTCGTGTGCGTTACTTTAATAATTGGATGTTTTAAGCAAACAATTCCTACCAATGGTCTAATTTAGGATGCTAGGCTCAGAGGGGAATGGTGGAAAGAATCTTAGTGTAGTCTAACCCCGTTTGGTAGAATTACTTTGTCAGATGAGCAAAACGAAATGGACCCCATGTCTATTACGTTTTGTGAGTGCACTGTCCAACTGAGTTGGGAGCAGATAACCAAATACTAGTTCCCTTAGCATAGATCTGAAAGGTGTAACTCCTTATGGAAGATGGTCGATTTCCTACCGATGTTCTGTCATTAGAGAGGGCCACTCTATATCCAATATGCCTATGTATCAGACTAATTTCTACCATCCTGAACTGATTTCTCCCCGGCAACCCAATGGGGTGGTCGCAATAACCGTGTTTTGGGCCTTTATTGTGAGCGTAAGGCAAAACAAAATAGCAACTACATATTATATGCTTCTGTCTGGAGTCTGGACTACTCAAGGAAGAAGTATCATTCTACATGTAGAAAGCTTCCAATAGACGGCACAGATATGAATCCCAATAGCATTCATGCACAGTGAAAGACAAAAGCGATGCTTAACTAAACCCGACATCCGAAGCAATGATGTTAGAGTCTTAGACCTTAGACGTAAATGCATAAGAAGCTAGCATTCGACTGTAGCTAGATGTCATCACCACCAATTCTACTAACAGACTAACTAGTAACTGGATCAAAATGAAACATAAACCAGAGAGCTCAGTGCCACTGAATCAGAGTGCAGGTTTCTTCCTCATGCTTGAGGCTTGAGCCGGCCCTCATTGGCTTGCTTGAACAGGATGGCCTGAGCAGCGGCGGCCTTGTCAGATGCAAGGCCTGCCAAGAATCGGTCCTTGACTTGCTGGGTTGTGAATGGGAACTTCTTGTTGACCATAGAGTTGAGCAGGGAAGCTGTCCCTTCTCGGAGGAGTGCGCCTATCCCATCGTGGCGTGTGTTGGCCAGTGCCTGCTGCAAGGTAAGGTTCTGCCCGAGAGCGGGTGTAGCAAGGACGCCAAATGCGCTGCCGACGGTTCCCCAAAAGCCGAATAGCCCCCATATCAGCTGTGGGTTTGTCTTCCAATAGCTAAACGAAACCATTTGAAATCAACGTCAATGTAAATGAGGAACGCGCAGAGAACTTGCTCAAAGTTCGAGCTATGCACACATAAAATCATCGCTCTTTTATTTTTCTTTTTTCTTTTTTAACTTCGATCCATTTTCTTAGGTGTCTTTTGCTACGTAAGCATAGCCTTATTTATGTTATCCCATCATTTGTCTGCACTTTAGAGCTGGCGCCAAAAACTGGCACTGGTGGGAACCTGTTCAAGGGGTTGAATTCTTCCGTTCTATGTGAGGTCTGATAAGCATTAATGGCAGCCCACAGATAGAGACTTAATGTTATGTAAATTTAGGTTTCTATGCTTTTTGTTATTCAAAGCGGCTAATGAAATTAAAACAGGAATCTGATTATCGGGAGTATGAGTGATTTAGGTGATTTACATGCAAGTTCCGGGGAAGAAAGGCGGCCTGTTGGGATCAGGAATCATTGGCGGGGTTGATGGCGTTACAGGCACTCGAGGCGATGGCGGGGTTGATGGCGTTACAGGCACTCGAGGCGATGGTGGGGTTGATGGTGTTACAGGCACTCGAGGCGATGGCGGGGCTGACGGGGTCACAGGCACTAAAGGTGACGGCACAGTAACGGAAGGGGGTGAACGTGCACCACCACCCCGTGGAGGAGTTCCTGCACCAAGCCAGCATAGAATTATCAGTCAGTCACACACACGCACAGAGAGAGAGAGAGAGAGAGAGAGAGAGAAGCTTGCTTTGGGGACAGTCGGAGGGTGGATGGTAGTTCTTCCACTCTCCAAAGTCATTTTCCGGACTTCCACACATCACTGGAATCACCACATTTTGTGAAACCAAAGAGACTAACAGCACCCACGTTACCGCAGAGATGTTACTTCTCTTCTTCTCCATTCCTACCAAGTAGTTGTTTCACGGTTTCACCACGCTTTTCCAAGGTATAGCAGGCGATTTACATACTACCGGAAAGTGATGTGGCATTTGTAGGGTGCAAATAAATATTTCAACAGAGAGAGCGAGTTGGTTGTTGGGGATGCATTTAAAGGAATTAATAGCAAGCTGCATAAAGATACTATTAATGAAACAACTGGAATTCTGCATTGTAAGTAAATCGAAATCCCACTATATATTAATTTACTTAAAAAAGACATGGGTTTTTCCCCTGAATCTTTCATCTTCTAATTGCATCCGTGACAGGGAGCTAACAGACCTTGTTTATATGATGACCACTGGTTCTTAACATCATCTTAATTCACACTATCATGAAAGTAGGATACTCCACAAATCAATTTTCTACCCGTCGAGTTGACAAATTGAGTTGGATGGCTCAAACAAAACATTGGGTGCCTCTCGGTTGTCTAATTAACCGATCCAAGATGAAATTTATAGCATGAGATTTACTGATATGGTGAGTGGGAAATACGACATGAAATACTATAAGATCAATCTCTTAACTTTTAAATTATTGTGTATTTATGACGTTAAATCTTTGAAACCAGCCTCTCTGTTTCTATGAATCCACAAAAATTTGGATTGTTTGACCTCTTAAGAAGTGTGGTGTATCAAAACCTACTTCTCATCTAATATTAAGATATCTGATTTTTTTTATTATCATTGCTGGGGCCATGCAGCTGTCAATAGAGGAGCCTCAGAAGACCTGCTTAGGCTTTAAGCTTGTGCAAGTGGGTCTGCATACGTGCATGACCAGGGAACTAAAACAGCCAAACAGAGGCACTTCCTGGCAGTGCTTTGATTATATGCAGTGAAGTGGGTGGCTTCAAAAAGAACACAAAAGCCCGTGCCTTAAATCAAAGACAAAGCTTAAAAATCATGGTGACGAAAGGCATTTAAATTCTATCCAAGTAACTGTGCAAAGTCTGTGCTTGATCACGACGAGGATATTGACTAATCTGGAAAAGTTAGAAGGGCTACATTTCTTCGATTGTGTTTGTAGAATTTCAAGCTTGACACTGCCACGCTCGGGAAGCATTTCCCTGGAGTTTGATTTCACTAGAAAATGTCCTATTTTCCTTTTCTCTGTTAAAATGGATTTTGCCTGGCTGGATGTCATTAGATTCGATTTCTTAGAGCCTATGAATCATCTGCCACCCTCTGCCCGAGCATCCATCACTGCAATGGTTTCAATTGATGAGCTGGGGTGGTAGTTGTGGCCGTACTAGAAATGGATTCTGCAACACACATTGAAGAAGGCGCGGAGAGAGGCGATTCCCACTTTTAATTCTCTCCCCAACTGCCGAAGCCGCTGGTCATTGATTCTCGAAAATCGTTTCTTGCTCTGCTACAAACTCTTAATTTATACACATGCACAAAAAAATATATATAAATTAATAAAAATCCACACTTGCCATAAAAATTACTCACGATTCCAAATTATGGTTGATTGATTACGGACCCAATTTATACCCCGTCGATGTTGATGCAAAGAGAAGTCGATGCATAGTCAGAGGCCGTACACGCGGCGTACGTTCGTCTCCATTTGAAACGTCCCGTGGAGGGCCCCACCTGGTCACTCAGTTATTGTTGAAAATGAGTCGTTGGAATCAGAGTATTGACTGCTTTTCTTCAGCAATCGGCCTTGGCTGACAGGTGTGGGCAGGTCGGGGCGAGCTCTTCCTAGTTTTGCCTTGCTGGCGTTTGAGAAAACGACATGGACCGTTAAAATCGAGATTAGCTCATTCACTAGAAAGAGAAATATTCAACCAAATTCCATAGTCCATACCCATGATCCGGTCAAGTGCCGGATTGTGAACGGAACTTAGATAAGGGATTTGTTAGACAGGGCACCCAAAAATGCATTTTGGGTTCGAGCCGAAAATGGATTTTTGTTGAGTTGGGATTACATGCATTCCTTGTCTAAGATCTATTGTTGTTGGAAGAGTTTATGTGGGCACACACAAGTCCGGACATTAGGAATCAGTGGGGTGCAGGTTGACTTGTATAGATCGAAAGGGGGATTGGATGGGGAATCGTCTGCACATTGGGTTGGGTCTCAGCTCCTGGCTGCCTACTGCCATGTCATGACAACTTACTGCCAAGAAAGCTCGTCCTTCTCTTTCTTCTCCAAGAGGCGGGGCTGCGTCCAGCTCAGTTGGATTTGTAAGGCAAAGGTGACTGGAATTAGCTGATCTCATGAGGAAGCATCCTTAACGAGGGAAAAGGTGTTAGTATAAAGTGGTGTCTCTTAAATTTTCGTATGCTCTAGTATTTTGATCAAAATTCAAGTCAAATATCATACTTAATTCTATTTATTTAGTAGAAATATAAAAAATTATCTTGATTGAAAAAAAATCTTATAAGATTCAAACAACTGATTTTAGATTATATTATAAGTCTGTATTCATCATGGCTCACCAAAGTATTTAATTAAAATAATTTTAATACTTCAAAAATATATACGCGACGATAAATACAATTAATTAACCACTTGTATCTGATTAAAACTTCATGTGAAAACTACAAGGTTTTATCGTAAAACCCATTTCATTGAAGAATTTTTGTATTTAATTGGTTATAGTAAGTAAATATTTTATCAAATCCCTCCTGGCTAGATAGCTAGGGTAATTATTGATAAACACAGTCCCGCAAATTAGGTACTGTTCATCATATTACTATTGAGGAATATATTCCTCGCTTGAAATCCAGTTTAAAAAATTATTAAAGAAAAATATTGCTAAATTGTACAATAACATTTCTATGAAAATTTTAAAATATTTAAAAGCGGTACCATTATTAATGAGATTTAAATAAATGTCGAGAATCACCGAGCGGCTGAATATGTATTGTGAACTTGAAAGGTTGGAAAAATTCCACATCCTTTGAGAGGATTTTATTTGATATACTTAGAAATTTAATTATGAATGGATTAAGAAAAACTAACTACTATTTAGTATTGTGTATAGACTCTTTGACTAGAAAATGAAGTTTAATAAAGAAAATTCTATGAATTTGTTTTTTATTGGCACAAGGCAACATGAAAATTAATCAAGTGAAATTGCAAGAACCTCGAACGGCCCAATTAATCTAACTAAAAAGCTATTATTACTCGAAATTCAGCTGAAATTGTTCGAAACTTAAGAATATTAACTTCTGGCCACCACATATTTTCGTGATTGATACTCCTATTGCCTAAATAGTAGCCACATAAATACACAGCTTGCTTTATTTCGTATCTAAACTTTTTAAAATAGCTGTGCTCCAATCCTCATAATTCATAACTAATTTTCACTGCACACGGGGTTAGCTACTTGAGAGTTACGGGGGCCGAAAGGTAATTGGGCCTTCGGGAGGCCCGTGTATTAATGTGCTCGTAAAGCCGTGGAACAGGGCCAGCAGCAGCACGATTGAAATTCTTCGCAAGTTTATGTGTGTAACTGAGTCGGGTTGGAACAGACGAAGTCAACCTTAACGCATTTTCTAAAACTTCAAGTCTTTAATCGAACCCATCTTTGAAAAACTCAACCTTAACCCAACCCTACTTTTAAAATTCAAGTTGTGTTATGGGTTGACATTTCAAGCTAAAAATAAGTTAAAAACAATATAAATTTAAAAAGTTATATAAAAATGTGTAAAATTTTATTAATTAATACAAACAAGTTTAAGGAATGAACATAAAACTTTATAAAATTTTAAAAACCGTCTCTTTTAACAAATTTGAATGATAATTTATTAATAATAATTATTAATATAAAAGTCTTTTTAAATACCTCTTAGTTAATTTTAATTACTCAAGAACTGTGGCTTATTGTCAAAGTAAGGCTAAATTTTTTAATTTGTATATATGTAAACTCAGGTTGATGGCTTGGGTTAACTCTAACCCCTAATCCAACCCCTAATCTAAACTAGGTTGGGTTTAACCCAAATTTCTAACCCAACTTAGCAAATTGACCAACCCTAACCCAGTTGAAAACGGGTTGGGTTCACAGGGCGGGTTATGGGTTGAACCCAACCCACTTACACCCCTACGCAAGTTCGGTTTGACGATCAAGACCGTTAATTTAGACTCTACACACCGTAGTTGCAAAAAAAAAAAAAAAGAGAGAGGACTGACTCGAGTGCTTCTTCTCTAAATGCAGTGTTTTATGTATGAAACTGTCAACGATGACGTTAGAATGAGCCAGATCTCACACACGTTTTTCACCCGGCACATGTGGTCCCGACTCCCGACACTCCCAAGGACTTGTTACTCGGCCACTTCTCAGCCACATCATGTGAAGGTGAATAGACACTTCTAGCCCTACCAGGATAAGGCTTGCGTGGATTTTTCCCTGTTCATCGGCTGCCGGCTTTTTCTGGGTGGATATTTCTCGGATTCGCATTTCATTTTCAGTCCTAATTTCCGCATACGTGCTAACCTACAACTGTCGGCGGACGCCTTGCCCCTCATCGGGTGGGCCCACTGACACGTGCGAGATTGGACGGTTGAAAGCAATGAACGGTCAACATCGGTGCGCCTGTGTGGCCCACCTTTCTTGATGAGTACATACTGATTGCTGGGGAACTCCGGCCGTTGTCCCCCCACCCTACGTTTGCTTTTTTGACCAGTAGACACAGGCACTGATGGTTCGCAGTGCCCAGCCTCGGCCTGCTTTGGCATATTGAACACGCAGGAAAAATTTAAGAAAAATAAAATATTTGTTTGCCAAAACACTGTAATTTGAAGTAAAAAAATAAATTACTGCACAAAAAATATTTTAATAATTAATATCAAAATTTTCATGATTGATGTAAATGTTATTAAAACTAGAGGTTTAACCGACCAAATATCTCATTTCGAGCGGACTGGTTTAACAATTCAAGCGAACCACTTTGAATCGGTAGCACCCATTTGATATGAAAATTTGGACAACAATACGCGAGCACAAAAAAATTAAACTATATATTTTTACCTGGAATACATTTTTATTGCTAAAATATATTATTTAATATATTTTTGTTATAAAATATTAATAAAATAAAACTTCAAATGATTGTACGCATGCAGCGCCACGTTGGCACACGTAGAACCAGCGCGCACGGTACTCTGGATATTGGGATGGAATTCGCTTGCCACTTGTCCTCCGCATCCAAATGATTGTACGTCAGTATTAAATCCAAAATCATTGGAAGCAGCTCGAAGAAATGGACACGTATTTATTTGCCTCCCGTCGAGGCCCACACCGCGATAATGCGAAAGATCGTTGGCCCACCTCTCATGACATCCGAAAAATGAAATTATTTATTATAATAATTATTTTTTTTATATTTTTTAATGAAGATTTATCTATTTTTACCTTTATTACTCTGTCAATATTATTTTTTATTTTTTAATTTCTTTTAATAATCATCAATCCAAATAACCCTTATCTTGTCTTAGTTTTCTTTAATGGACATTACCACGTTAATCATTTGATCCAATGTGCTGTTTTAAAATCATAAACATGGATTACTTGGTCTGCATTGCATTTCTCTGTTTTTTTTTTTTTTTTTTGTTTTTTAGTGGTTGCACTGATTTTTAAAGTGGGGATGAAAACGTAGAATATCACCCTTGCTGTGTACGCATGCATCGACACTGACAACCTATCGCAAGAGGTATTCTAAATTCAAACTTATAAAGTAGTAGTCCACCACTAGATATGTACAATTGCAAAATCGACATTCCATGCATGAAAACCGGAAGAAGGCGGATGTGGGATTTCCAACATCCGGTCGAAAGAGCATCCGACGTTATCCAACGAGGATTAAATCAGGGCATATTTTAATTTTATTTTCTATGTTAGCAGTCTTTCAGGTAATCTGCAGTAGGAGAAACGAGGAGTTCCATTTCGGTTAAAATTTTATCCTCTCATCTTGACTTTAGGCCTGTTGGGTTTATTTTATTTTTTTTTAATGCTTGTAACGTGTTTACTTAAAATAAGTTAACTCAAGAAAATAAGCTATGTTTAAGAGAGCTTATCAAAATATGCTAATTTTATGGATAAGCTTGTGCTTTTTTGCTTATTAAACTTTCATTTTTCTATAATAATTCAAAAATATAACTCAATTTCTCAAATACACTATTAGATATAAATTTATTCATACAAGTTACTTCTAAGAATCTTTATTAATATAAATCTATGCATCTAATTACACTTGGGCAATCTATTTTTCTTAATTTAGAAAAGTACTATTTAGATCTTTGATTTAATGATTTTTAGAAATCACTGATCTAACCAATTTAGGGGACACAATAATCTAAATCACTGCTAGGATCGCTAATTAAGTAAATCTACACAACCAAATAAAATTAGACCATAAAATTTTCATAATTTATTTAAAATATGCTGTCTTAAATAATTTGAAGTCAATCTGCTGTTCATTATTTCAAGATTTAGAGCTTCAGCTGTATCAAATGCATGCACCTTCACGGTACGATTTAAAAACTTTTTTCAGTTGTATACACTGTCTTTGTTAATTTGACTTTAGCTACTAATCAATTATCAACCAATAAATGTTAACTAAGTAAAATAAGCCCTTTGTTTAATCTTGCAAGGCTTGATCAAGTACTTTGGCCTTTTTGCCATGACCATGTGCCGATGTTTATGTGATATATCTCAAAAGCCAGCTGCTAGTATATTTTTGGAACACATCCTGGTTATTGTCATTGCCACTCTGCAATGTCTCACAATTTGGGGTTCAGAGCACCACGTGACACATGGTTGTATGATTGTAAGGAACACCTGCACGCAGGAAATGGTCGGATAGAAGAAACAAAAAGTGGTCGGCATTAATTCAAAGACCTGTGCTTCCTTAATTCATTAACTAAACCACCTATATTTACTGGAATTATTGATAATTCTGTCTTTGCAACAACCTTAGGATTGAACTTTAAATTTTAAAATAATAAAGCGTATTCAAAAGAAATATAAAATAATACAGTAAAAAAAATTCATTGCTGAATATAAACTCCCTGCATAAAACCCTGATAACTGGATAGTTAAGATTAGGCTCCCACTTTCCTACATGCCGTGGTATATGTTTTTAAGTGGATTAAGAGGAATAAATTGGTTAATTACACTCCTAAAGGACTACCCAATTTAAGAGACCATTCTTCCGCACGTATATCCAAGATGTACTTCAAGTCTATGCTAAAAAAACAAACAGACTGTAGGCTTCCAACATGAATACAATAGGCAACATGTTCAAGTCTACCCGGAACCCAGTCAACACCATAACATTGAACAAGTCTTTCTTCGCAACGAGTTTCAAAATCGCTTGAATGAGTCTAAACGCTAAGAAGTCGGCCATTTTTGTCAGTGCTAAGAAAATATGTATCTTTCTAAGAAATGTTAGTGTGAGTATAAATTGACATGGCTTAAAAGAGGAAGGACACCTAAATTATATATATGAATAAAAGTCTCCTAAATCGATTAATCATTTTCGTTTAATAAGAAAAAACGAAGTGCCGAATTTGATGCCAGCTAATCTCTGGAGACGCCCTTTCTTGCATCTGTCGGATGAGCGAAGCATCCTTTGATGATAAGTCCTATTTCCAGTTTATAAGAGAAGATGCTCGAAAAATAAGGCCAAGTTGCCATCCTCCAATCAATTCGATTCCTTTGTTGAGTGGTCCAAAAGAAATCTCTATAAATCAATTATCTTAGTGCTTGCTGGATGTTTATTACTGGATTAATGTATTTTGGGGAGCTTCAGCACATTCTCTATGATGCCTATCCCATTAGCAAATGGTGGGTGCAGATAGAGACAGCAGCACTTGCGCCATAAACACAATTCAATCCACGGAGTTGAAATTAGCAAACAGGCGTCCCAAATTTATGGGCCATGGAATTTTCTCTCCCTCGCCTAAATTTCAACCTTCATGGCTCATGTGTATGGGCAGGCGCGACTGAAGAGTAACAAATGCCCAGAGTCGGCAATGCATGATCAGGCCCACCGTCCATTCATACACAGGAAACTGGATCATACCCTGAATCATAAGTTCAACTAGAAAATATGTCTTAACCGTCCATGGATTTAAATCAGTGAACAGGTATCATTCAAAAGGAACACCCAGTGAATATCGCTTTGGAGATTTAGGCTATCGGTGCTATGTTTCTGCAGATTGACGTCTCCGATTTTAATAACATTTTATGATTTATTCCGCTACAATATACAGTTTACCGTATAACGAGCATACCACTTTCTCCTCCCTCTTCTACTGTTGTTTTCGCACTGGTGAGGTGGCTATCTCTGCTTATGTTTCGTGAATTTCTTGGCAACCTCGCTTGCCGACCCGTGGTCAACAAACGAAGTCAATCCACACCCAGCGACATAGACCATAACACAGTGCACCAGCGACATAGATCATAACAGAGTGCACATGTTTTTGATCGAGCTCTCTACTATTAAATAATGATTTTTATATTTAAAATTATTTAAAATAAAATACGCAAAAAATATTAAATTTAGACAAAGTAAACGGCTTAAAACTATCAAATCATGTTTTTTATATGTAAAATATTGAGACGAACAAATGTTAGAATCTTCCTTCTGAGCCACAAGCTATAATTTAGTAACATTTTTAGTATTTTGATAGGATTTTGACATGGACTTTCTAATTAGAGGAACAGAATGACTTGAAAATCTTTAGGGAGTTTACTTTTTTTTTAAAAAAAAAAAAGTAAGGTATAAATACCAATAAGCTAGATCAGTTAGTAAATAACATCAAATTTTCCAAACTAATGTTTCAATTTACAAATTACCAATTGAAATTTCAGAATGAGGTGGATAAGAGGCCCACTAAATGGTGCGTGGAATTGTTCAATTTGACAGCCTAGTGTGCTGTCCATCCATCCAAGCAAACTGACAAACTGACCGCGAAACTCTTGGCACCGCAGGAATTCCAGAATGCTCCGCCTACAGCGTTTCTCGGCGACCGCGCATCGAGCGTATCACAGAGCCGAGCATATTTCCCCCCATCGCGGCTAATCGTAGCTTGTTTGCAGCGGAGGATGAGATCGGTCATAGAATTCTAATTTGAATATTCAAATCGTCGATGAATCATCAACAAAAGAAAGAAACGTCGGACTATGTCGGCGAGTGAAGTGCGATTCGCGCGAGTAGCGTAAGCGCGATTCCTTGACTCGTGGCACACACGTTGAGAAGAGCAATGAACAGGCTGCAAAAGTCCGCAAGTCCGACCATCCGGATTTTTCGGGGCATTTACGTATATACCTATATTTTTGCCCGTAATTGTAGATGTGTTCATCACTAACCGAAGTGATATGATTGCAAAAAAAAAATCGCAAATTTATAAATATATTTACTGATATTTTAAAAATCTAGATATATCTGCAATTATAATTAAAATTGTATATATATATATACAAATACATTGTATTTTTTCTGGCATTTATTTGTCTCCTCTTTTACGGACGGGCTGTGACACATGAAAGTTACCCCTGTGCAAAATGAAGGAAGACGCTGGGTGGTGGAGATGTAGCTTCAATATTTGAAAAATCCTAGATTTTCTATTTTGCTTGCAATTAATGCCTAGAAAAATTCCAGTGGACTGAAGCCACGTAAATATGGGAAAGCTTGCCGGCCTGAAATAATTACTTACGGTAGCCCGCATCACCATCTAATCAATGGGTCCTTCCCCCGCCGAAAAAGGCGGACCGACCTTGTAATGAATAGGAACATGGGATTACAGCCATTGAATCGAGTGGGCCACGACATCCCAATAAGCATTATTTCTAAACGTCTCAGATATGAATGAGCATCAGATGACCGTTGAGGAATCTTTAATCAACCTGCTGGAAAGGATGAGCACGCCATCTGAACCAATAGACATCTCCATTATGGGTTCGTGGCGCATCTCTCAGCCTGACAAACTTCCTTGATGAAGGATAGCATATGAATGACATTGAAATCCAAATGTTCGTATGATGCTGATTGGTTGCTCGGGTTAGATTGTTTATAGAGAATTGCATTCTTGGATCGATCCTCAGGCCATCGATGGACAGCTATCTTCAAACAGTCAGTACAAATCGCGGGTCATTCTAAGCATGGTTAATTTTTTGTTTTTATCGACATAGACATTTGACATTTTTTTGATACTCAGACAATATGTAACATTCCCTTAATATTATTTTTCATACTTGATAGCCAGAGGAATAGCAAGATCTTTCTAATTTGGATAGTCTAATGCGAGGCATTTATACAGCATCCTATTTATTTCCTGGAAATTTTTATGCAGCCTCTGTATCATCCATAGCACGCGGCCAGAGCTTCCAAATTTCTCCTGTCGATATGGCAACGTTGAGCTGGCTTCTGAAAAACCCATAATAAAGCTGCTAATGATGGAAATTACCGTTTAAACCCGAAACGCACGCCACGTGTACGGCTGTAATTACGTGGGTGAGCTACGCTACAGATGCAAACCTTGTGTCATTACTCGTGTAAATATTTCCATTTGCAACGGCAGTCTATTCCTGGTGTATTTATAGACCTTGCTACTGCTGATTTCTTGCCATCCGAATGTTTCCTCTCTCTGCAGCTTTTCGAGTTTATTCCAGTCCCTCTGTTGATAGCATCAAGCCATTCCTCACTGCTATTCCTCTTGCCTCTCGTTGAGATGGAGACGGGGAGATGTGTATGCCTTTTGCTAGTGCTTTTAATTGGATTGGTATGTTCTTCTCAGGCATATGATTTCTATGTTGGAGGGCAGGGTGGTTGGGCAGCCAACGCGTCTCAGAATTTCAGCAGCTGGGCCGGAAGAAACAGGTTTCAAGTGAATGATACTTTAGGTATTACAATCCTTCTCTGTCTTTTCTGTCTCATAATCTATGTTTTATCTTCCTTTTTTTTTCAAAATTTTCAAATAAAGCATGAAATGGAATTTTTTTGTAAATGGGTATGTTTTAATTTATATGTCGGTATTCTATGAATTTTTAATCTTTTTTTTTTTTACTAATGTTTTTTTTCTCCTTTCCAATTTTGGATGCAGTTTTCAGATACAAGAACGGAGAAGACTCTGTATTGGTGGTGAAAAACAGAGAGGCTTATGATAAATGCAACACCACAAATCCGGTTGCGACATACAACGATGGAAACACAAGGTTCACCTTGGATCGATCGGGTTCCTTCTTCTTCATCAGCGGGGCTCCGGGAAATTGCGAGAAGGGCCTGAAGCTGATAGTTGTGGTCTTGGCAGTGAGAAACAATCGCCCTCCGAAATCTCCTCCAACTTCACCTCCATCTCTCTCTCCGCTTCCATCTCCACCTTCCTCTTCCGTACCATCTCCACTTCCATCTCCACCTACCTCTTCGGTCCCATCTCCACCTACGTCTTCGGTCCCATCTCCACTTCCATCTCCACCTACGTCTTCAGTCCCATCTCCGCTTCCATCCCCACCTTCCTCTTCAGTCCCATCTCCATCTCCCTCTCCACTTCCACCTCCACCGACCTCTTCAGCACCATCTCCATCTCCAAGTTCGTCCCCGTCGACATCCCCTTCTCCCTCATCTCTGCCTCCATCTTCTCCGGAAGCATCTCCTTCCCCTTCAACAACTCCTTCTCCTGAATCAGGTCCTTCCCCTTCGACGACAACTCCTCCTCCTGAATCATCTCCTTCCTCGTCAATTACACCATCTTCCTCTCCATCAACAGCGCCTGGGGCTGAAACACCAAGTTCCCAGACACCCCCTTCCCCTTCCGGAGCACCTGCTAGTCCACCCTCATCAAACTCTACTGAATCTCCTAATTCGTCCACATCTTTGGTTTCAAGTCTTTCTGTTGGAGTAATGGCTGCGGTTGTCTTGGGTTCTTTCCTAGGGCCATTTTAGATGGACTTCTACCGACATGGGCTTTAATTGATGAAGCAGCTATAAATCCAAAAAAAAAAAAAAGTCCATCCAATTCTTTTTCGGATTTTTTTTTTAACTTTCTTGTAATAAATAGACTTTGCAGATTTTGTGTTTTGATCATTGTTAGAATTAAGTTGTATTGCTTTGCATTCTATTTCCGAAAAATAAGTCTCTTGTGTAATTAAAATCTATTCTAAATTCCATATTTTTCTCGTAGAAAGAATGAGCTAACTTTCATCATTACTTACTGAAACCGAAAACCATGGACTAGTGTAAAATAGCAGTCCTCTTGTGTGTACGAGTTTCTTTGATCGAGACAAAGAGGGGAGAAGATCTCGAAGAGGGGAGGAGATCTCCAGCCGAATCGTTCTGGATGTCACGGGATCAAAATCCTAGCCATTGCATGTAGCCTCTGGTTTTTATAGACCGTCAGTCTTTCACCACGTTGTTGGCTGTTGTTGCCGCCTCAGGCTGCTGTGCTTTTTACTAGTTTGCAAGTTGGACTGTTGATAGACACGTGCCCGTCGATCTTCTCTGGTAATTATAGCGACTGACGTTACATAAGATGTCTAACAAGCGACATGAGACGCTTACTTTTCCCTGTCAAACTGTTTTTTCACTCATCTTGGTGCTCCTTCACGGCGGCTCTCTTTTGTTTTTATTACTTTTAGTTGTGCCCGTGTTTGTTGGCACCCCTTTTAATGGATGCAAAGCTGACCCACACCATACTGTGAGACTGTGATTTGTTGGGAGGTAAAAGAGATTGAAAAAATAATAAAAAAAAGTATAAAATTATAGTCGCCCGCTTTGACTGGTTGGTGAAAAGCTTCGAAAGTAACGGGAGATGCTAAGCTTAGCATCTTAAAATTTTCTAGCCACGTCACGCTTAGTGGTTTTTTAAAGTAATATGGAAAAGTATCTTAAACGGGCTAATTATTTTGGGGTGGAAGCGGAATTGCTCATGGTATATTTCCCAACAAAAGTTGGTTCTTTGGTCACAAACATGGCTGAATTAATTGTTAACCAAAGTAAATATTGTACAATTTCACGTAATCCCTTCAACGCATTTGCAAAATTGTTAATTATGGATATTCGAATAAATCCAAATCCCAGGCGGTCTTCCATTACGAAATGGTACGCAGTCGATCTGTGTCTGCAGACATTTTTCTCATGCCGTCTGTCATGCAATGTGCCAATCTTGCCCAATCCCTATGGAAGTACTTGTCTAACAAGACAAGCAACCCATCCACGTTGTTCTTAATCAAATGCCCTACGGTGACCGAACGGACGGTTGGGATCAATTGATTGGTATCCTGATGTTCCGTCAGAGCCACTTGTCCTGAGCTATGAGTTGCTTTCTGAACGGTTGTTTTCCGGAAGTCGAAATCTATCTCGGTTCAACGGTAAGGATGGATGTCACTTGGCAGAAATGAGGAGCAGATTGTGACGGCACGCCTACCGTGAGAGGGAAGCGTGCGTCGACGACGCGTGTAAAAGCTCGCTCCATCCTGACTGGGAATCCGCATCAACCCAACCGAAAGAAAATGCACACGGGCTATGAATTTCAATAGTCCAAAAAGAGAGAACGGTTTAGATTTTATGCGATGAATGTATGGTGAGAGATCTGTTGGCAATGGCCCGTGGCTGGACAATTCAAAGACGAGTAGCGAATCCGGTGCGAAGAGAGTGGGGAAACCGCACACGTGTGGCGTGCTGCCGCCCATTGCGCGGTAATGCAAACCTACGCCCCCTCCTCCTCTCTCAATCCCTATTTATACCTGGCGACCGTTGAAGAAAGCTTCCTTCGCCTCCCCATCCCATCCCATCCCATCCTTTGCTAGTGCTAGCGCAAGACAGCAACCGGCATTGGGATTCGGCGGCCGATATCCTACATGGGTCAGCGCGTTGCACTCCTCCTCTTCCTCTTGGCACTCGCCCACGTGGCCGCCAGCAGCAGCTGGGATTCTCGCTTGGACGCCGTGGGCATCTCCCGTGAAGACGGCTTCGAAGGCCAGAAGAGCTGCAATGGGTCCGTCGGCGAGTGCATTGACGAGGAGGAAGAGATGTCGGAGATAAGCAGGCGGGTGCTGAAGAGAGTTAAAAAGTATATCAGCTATGGTGCGCTCAAGTATAACCAGATTCCCTGCAACCGTCGGGGCGCTTCCTACTACAACTGCAGAAAGCATGGGCGAATCAACCCATACAGGCGTGCCTGCACCGTCATCACCGGCTGTCTAAGGGATATGAACTAATAAATATTGCAGGGTAAGGATAAAGAAATGGAGGGAGGGACCCAAGTTCCGACTGCGCTGGAAGAATCACAATCTCCTCCTTCCGTGCCTGCCATTATATATCAGATAGTTATTCATTTTCATTTACTCGTTTCTTTTCTTTTCTTTTCTTTTCTTTGATGTGGGTGCAATAAAAGGTGCGTGCTGTGAAGCAAAATAAGAGTTGCAGCGAAATGGATGGTTTTGGTATGCATTTGAATAGATTTGGTTTCTGAGTACGTCCTGTGAATAAATCACAGGCTTGTATGTTTTCTCTCTCGACAGTATGAGAACTGAATCACATTGTGGCTTATTCATTACCATGTCTAACGTGCTTCATATATGGAAAATCAATTATTCTGTGTTCGTTTATTCATCCATGGCCATGTGGTGGTCCCACGCACTACTAGAAAAGTCCCTGAAAGCAACAATATTTTTGCAGCAACTGAAAACTTTGTTGCTTTTATTCCTTTTTTTTAACCAACTTCATTTTTGTTGCTTTTAAGTTAATATTTGTAACAAAATTTCATTCTTTATTATTTTGTTGGAAATAATACTTTAAGTAATAAAATATACCTTTGACAATTTATTTTGTTGTATATGTTCTTTTTTTTATTCAAACATTAATTTTGTTACAATAAGTACATGGATTAATAATGAATAATTTATGACATTTTATCATTGAAAAATAGTACATGCAACAATTTATTTGTACTAACTTTTAATTTGTTGCATATTTTCTTTGTTCCTATAGTATATACTTGTCTTATTTAATCAATCATCAATGATAGTTTTTTAATAAAATTTAAATATCATTGCTTGTAGCTACTTTTTTACCACAATATTTTTGTAATAAAATTAAATATTGTTGTATATAATTTCTTTTTTTATCAACTTATATTTTGTTACATAAAATTTATTTTTTGTAACAAAATTATTCCAGTGAAATTTTCAATGTACATAATAATATAGGTAATAAAAGATTAATGAATTTTGTTATAAGTAATGGAGTTATTTTACTTTATATAATAAGACTTACATTACAAATAAAATTAATCACATTGGTTTATAAAATTTTTAATTACCCAATAAAATTATAATTATGAATTTTAAAAATAAAACTATAAATTTCTAAATAAAAGAATATATAAATAAAAAATTATAATTAAAATATTTAAATAAACTAAAATAAATAATTTTAGCAAAAGTTAGTTTAAGTTGATATATTATGACAAATTTCTCATTTAAAGTAAATAAGCTTTAAGCCCAAATAAATAAATTTAGAAAAATATATTTAATCAACTATATTATACTTATAGTGTTTTATCTATATTATACTTATAGTGTTTTATAGTCAACTATATCTGTAGTTGACTACATTGCATTTTAGAATATTTTGTAGTTGACTATATACATAGTCAACTATATGTGTAACTCCAAAAAAATAATTTGTTTATTTTTTAATAATCCATATTAATAATTGTTTAGACTAGTGCTACCTACACTTATGAAGAGCAATCTTTTTAAATACATTTTCATGGTTTGAAAATTTGTTAAACTATATATATTCTTTGTGAGTTATGAGGCCTCTCAACACGTGAGCATCCTTCATTTCTAAAATTTATAAATATAAAAATATAAATTGAACTTATGATAATTTTATTGACATTTCAACGATTTCTTTTTGTCACTTTAAAATGATTATAAGTGACAATCTTTGTACCATATTTATAATCCGAATGGAATTTACTTTGAGTCATATAGAATTCACAGTGACAATTTTAGTTATATTTAATAATTTGTAGTTAGAAATATTATTTTATTATATTTATTCCTAAAAGCTATGAACCATTTTGATATGTGTACTGATTTAATGTAACTGATATTTTTTAGATATCTAAATATTAAAAGCATCAAAATATTTTTTTAACAAAAATTATTATTATATTTAAATATTTAAATATACAAGTTTTATTATTGTTTAAAATAATTTAATATAAAAAAATTTACAATAAAATACTTAACGTGATGATATAAATTGTTTCTTATAATTATATATATAATAATAAAGTTGTTGCTTGAAATTATTTTAAGAGACAAAAAAAATTATGTTTTTATTAATTTATTACAATAATAATTTTTGTTACTTTTCTTTTTATTCAATAATAAAATTTTGTTACAACTAAAAGATTTTTTTGCAATGTTGTTTGAATTTTGTCATAAAAGGGTAGTTGCGACGGGCCTGTAGCAACTATGCCGGTAAGAAAAAATATTGTTCCCAACCCATCTACTTGTAACAAAAAATATACCGTAAGCAACAAATAAATTGTTTCTTTTGGAAACATTTTTTTTGTAGAGACGCATGTACACTCTTATAATACATCGATTAGGCTTTCGGCTAAGATCTAGTTCAACACGATTTCAATTATTGATATTAATATACAAATCACTAAAAAGAACCTCTCTACTTTTTAATCTAATCAAAGATGATTGAATAAGACCCATTCCAATATTATACTTAGCATTATCACTTTAATCAAAACATGTGAAAGCGTTTTAATTGAAAACTTAGGTGAGGTATACCATTTAAAGATGTATAAAATTTTGTACACAATATGAAAATTACTTATATCAATCCATACACATATTAGAATGTTATAAAACTTTATAAATTCATGAATTAACCCCAGATAAAAGTTTTCAAAAATATGAATGAATGATTATATCCTCGTAAATCCAATAAAAACGGAAATAATGTTGAAGGATTAACATTAGCTCTAAACGATCCTAATAATGGGGCTACCTAAATGTTTTATTTGGATAATCTTTAAATTACTAAATAAATAAGCAGTATTAAATAAGATGATTGGATTAAATTTCATTTTTATTATTTATAATGATAAAAAAAAATAAAAGGCTCCTTTGAAATTTCGAAGTAACAATGCCTTTGAACATTTCCCATCATCAAATACCAATGTATTTTGCCAACAAAACAAGCCCACCATGACGAAGAGGCTCAAAGGGAATGACTTCTCACCGAGATGGAATGTTGGGTAGGAATCTCTTAGAAGCATTCCACATACCACTTTCCCTAAATTCTGTGTAGAAAGCATTCGACATGCCACTGTCCCTAAATTTTGTGTGCCGAATGTGCCGTAGCATCATACAGAATTCTGCATAAATTTAGTGACGTCCCTAAAACGCTAATAACTCTTTGAGTGAGAGAGCAATTGCAAATTGCCAAAACAAATTTACAACTTCACAGGGCTCTCCATCCCTAAAACAGCCACCATCTGCGTCGCCTTTGCATTGGCTGGGTCTGCGCCTGCGTCTGTGTCTGCATTCATTAAATGACAAGTTAAATAAAAATCAAATTGATTCAGTAAATAACAAATTATATAAAAATCAAATTGAAAATAATAATAATAACGACAAGAATATCGGTGGAAGAAATGACACCGTGAATGCATATCAGGGAAGAAGGTTGAAACGCATTCCAAGTTCACACAACTTTTCAGAATCAGCAATACTAGAAATAAATGAGGTAACAATAATGTGTAACAAGCATCAAGGAGAAAGGTAAAATCCCACAAGCTGCACCTAAGCCATGGTCCTTAACATAGTTGGTCCACGTGCTGACATGTTCCTTGCCAGTAGAAAAGTTTATGAACATTTTCCAGCATTAGAATTGACTGATAAAAGGGAAGAAATGCGTGCGATCTTTATCCAACTTCCGACCAATTCAGAAAGTAGCTAGGAAAAGGAAAAAACGTATTTCAATGGGAAGGGGACTCACAAATTGTAGATGGGGTAAAGGATGGAGGATGGATTGAAGGGGAGCACAGGATTAATTTATCCGATCTTGACCGGTTGGGATAAAGCTCATATCATATGGTGATGGCGGCAATGAAACAAAAAAAAAAGGAGCACAAGTAGACAGGACATGGGTTCACCTCTTGCTCTTGATTTTGAGACTGTATCATAATGGGCTGGGAAAGAACACCAGTGTCAATGCTCTTGATGTATGGTTGCACTTTCTCTTCCAAAAGCTCATTCACCTGAAGGGATGTCAAACAACATTGTCAAATACATTGATGAAATTTAAAATGTTCAGACGGATTTGCTTTTATTAGGTTAAGGTTAGGGCTCATGCAAGAAATAAATGGAACAAACCTAACTCACAGCTTGAAAAGTTGAAAATGCCTGGTATTGCATACCTTATCCTGGCGCCACTTCTTTTCCCACTGTTCATCCAAGATTTTTTCTGCCATCTCTCTCTGGGCATTGAGGAGAACTGTCATCTCACATAATTTCTTTGGGTCTTTGAGCTGCTCCTTGCTCCATGATGATGCACTTAGTGGAAGATTCAAACCCTGCCACTAATAATCAATTTATTAAACCTCAAGCGTACAGAAGATAAGAATGCGGTTCACATATCTTCTCAAAAAGAGTCCTTTGGTAAAGAAGCTTGCTAAGAAGCACTTTCTGGAAGCTACTTTCAATAAAAGAGCTTTTAAGCAAGAGCCGTTTGGTAAAAAAAATATTGTAATGATACTCTTTTTAGGTACAAGCAACCTTATTAGTTGAAAAATTCTAAACTGCCAGTTTTGTAGAAAGCTAATTTATAATCTTTCTGAAATGCTTCACATCTTAAAATTCCTGAAATGTAAAGAAATAAAAGAATATTTAATAACTTTTCTTTCTTAAATTTCATTTCTTGACACTTTCTGCCAGAAAAGTGCAGTTACAATAAACGATCCTGTAATTAAAAAAAAATGTGATTCATTGCAATTCTTCCATTTAGAATTTTATTTTCTAGTAGATATTGTGATACAAGAAAAAAAATCTTTTTCATGTCATGTTAATAGTTTCTCAACTAAATATCAGTGTTTCTGATTTTCATGCATTACATCTTAAAAATGAAACTAACTGATTATGGACATAATAGAATAGAAGGTAAATTCCTTACACCCCAATCATGTGGTCGTGGTGGGGCATCAAGCTTCATGACTTCTGCTTCTAATGTTTTGTTGGCCTTGTAGTATGGGATGTTTTTCACAATAACAGGATCTTCTCTTGCACGAGCTGGATCTATAGAGATGAGAGCCTGGGGAAAGTAAAAGAAAAAGATTTTCCTTAAGTTCAAGCATGCTCCTGAAATGTGCTAGTTTCCAATAGGAAACACCATTTAGTATTGTGAAAAAGACCGTTCAATTATCAGTAAGCAGAAAAGATCAAGAAATCACCAAAATTAAGAAGAAAAAAAATACTGAAAACTAGAAAGAAATTTGACACCATGTATCCCTTAAATCAGACCATCACAAAGACATGTTGTTGCTATAATGACCTACTGTGGAAGTAAAGGTATGAAATATGAATTGTGAATATATCGACTGGAACTTATTGATCACCATAACTAAGAGACACTCACTTTCTGTAAGTGCTCCCAACCAGGTCTTCGCTGTGCAACTAAATGTCGAAGCTGATCATATCTCATTGATTCCTGAAAAGGAAAGAGCAGTGAATCATGACAAACATCCTCGAAATAAGCAGTTAGTCCTCCAAGAAAAGCACTGAAATATAAGAAGTAAAATATTAAAAACATTGCCAGCAGAAACTGAACAGAATATGATATAGGTAAGAAATATATACTAGGAAACAAAACAGGCAACTCATAAGCCTCAATCAAACAAATTCACTTATTCATTCAACTTTGCGACACTCAGATGCACTAATACTGTACAACGAAAGGTGCAAACCCGTAGATATCTAAAATATTGTCATATTTTAATGTCTGCAAGAAAATTGAAGGCTAAATCACTAAAAAGGTGTGGGATCATAAAAAAAAAAATGACAGAAATCGTCCTGCGAGAAAGAAGAGTAACTAATACATAAATGGCACTGTTAATAAAAACAGATTGAAATAAAAATCACTGATTTGTGTCCAAGGCAAACATTGGACACCAAACCAGTTACAAGAAGATTGGCATTGCCATATATCCATTTTATTCATTCTTGCCGTCATGATTCCATGATTCATGCTTTCCATGAACTCTAAAATTGTACAAAACTACGAATATTCAGTCACCACTTTGAAAGTGTGAACACCAAAAGTTGATCAATCTCCATGCATTTGAACAAACCAAAAAGGTCAAGTGATATGCTTAGGTGGATATTACTCTTCATGAGAAACAGAAACATAAATAATTGAATAAAGAAATAGCACACTACAGTAATAGTCCAGAGAGAAAACTGAATGGAATGCAGAGTAGGATGAAAGAAAAAAGGAGTAATATAAATAGGTCCATTGTATGGAGAATAAATCCTTAATCTAAAGGTTCACAATATGTTCGTTTATGAATGTATGCAATACATATACATGCAGGGATGTACTTGTGTGTCAATAACCAGGCCAAAAAAGATTAAAATATTAACCCAGCACTGACATTGTATGCCCACCAAATTTTCTGCTTCACATCATCATCATAGTTAAAACCTCCAAGAATCTGAGGCATTGTAATTAGCCAAAAAGCAGCTATCTTCGGGTCTCTCATGCTTTGAATGATATTCTGAAAAAACAAAATACACCATGATGAAGAACATTGAACAAAGAAAAGAAAGTTATTGTTAGCCACTTAGCCCAAACATATTATAAACTTACTTCCTGTGCAGAGCTACACTATAGTTCTTAATGGAACATACACAAGCTTTTACTAGAAATGTTTTAGCAAGCAAAGCGACATGTGCAGGTAAGAGATACTTGCTATTATACATGAATCACCATCATTAATTCCTCATTAAAAAATGTTACAATCATTGTCATTTGAACTTTATTCCAATTTAGTTAGAATGTGCTACAAAAATCTTGTTCCATTGTTCAATCAAGTATCATATCCTCAGTTAAACCATGCACCATCAAATTTGTTTATCACAGCTACTTTCAAGTTTTTAATGATGCATATGAGATTTTGTTTAGTTGCATTGAGTTTGTTGCTGTGGCAAAAAGAATCCTTTACCTTCGACATGGATATCTACAACCCATTGATAACTGAGAAGAAAGAAACAAAGGCCAAAGAAACATGAAATTTCATGCATTCCTTCCATCAAATACCAGGTCCAGTCCTCATGATCCAATGAAGGAAACTGCAATGGTCCTTCCACGCGGTCATAGGTTTTCTCCAAATCCAACTTACAAGCAATCACAGGTCTCCCCCTACTTAATAGCAATAATCAATGCATTCATGTGGCACAAACTCCCATGCAAGAATCTATCAGTCTAAACCTTGAAAGGGAGACACTGTGAAGACAGCACATGATAAGCATGTCATGAGGATTTTGGTTAGAATTGTAGGTACATTATAGAAAACAAATATCTGGAAGCACTGTATCTGCTGGAAATGCATCATACTTATTGTGATGCCATGTTTTGCTGATTTATGTGGATATCAGGTAATTCACCATGGATTGAAGGATCATGGACATATAATGTGTCTGGGTTTAGGTGATCCATGAGTAGTCTTAGTCTTTTAGATGGTAAATCACGGTCGAGATAATTGCCAAGTCTAATGTTAATATGGTCCCCAAACATATTCCAACCTTTAGTAGTGCACTGGATTTGGGCATTCCATGAAATTGGGAGAATAATGGTGTTATCTCATGATGAGAAATCAGTCTTATAGTTGATCAGCTGTTATAAATTAGGAAGGAAAAGTCTCCAGCATTAGGTGTGCACCATGGAGTTTCACACATGCTTAGACCATCGTAATATTTGTCTGATGTAATTTCGAATGAGCTTATCCGAAATGGATAGATACATGTTCAATCTATTTTAGATAAGTGAATCAAAGACGGATAACTTGAACACTTCACATCAAGGGATCAAGTTAACCTTTAACCAAGAGGTACAGCTGGTGCCCAGCATCAGAACAATTAATGATTTGTTTTCAGCAATGTCATCAGTACTAGATAGATCACACACCCACTCACTCACACCCACACACACACACACATAACAGAACTGAACTATCCCAACTCTACTACATGCTATCATATTTATAAAAGAACTGATATGCAAAATAAAACTCTCATTTAGTTGTGTAGGGATAAAAAACTTAAATAAAGTAAAAAAAAAAAAACATCAATATAAACCAACCAACAAGTTAATCCATGTTTTTATCACTTGATGCTTACATCAAACTATAGTTGTTAAAGGGACGCCTAGGCTCAAGGCTCACCCAGGCTCACCTCTTGCGCCTTGCGGTGTACTTGGTGAGCCCGATTGAACTTTCATAAAAAAATATTAAATGAAAAAACTTTCAACATTCAATCAGGACTCTTAACTCCAATCTCCCCTTTCTTTCTTGGCTTAACTAAAGTTGGTGCCCTCCATAGGATTATATTTAACATTTGAATAATTTTATTATGTTATTCTTATAAATTACATATACAATTAAATTTATTTAATTTTATATAATGCGCGCCTTGCCTCACTCAAGCTCGCGCCTTGCCAATGCACCTTGAGCCTAAGCCTCAAGAGCCCTTTGCGCCTCAGTGTGCCTTACGCCTTTAACAACTATGCATCAAACCCCAAATTAAATAACTAAAAATCCAAAATCTCAAATATGCATAAAATAAACTAAATCCTATTGACTCCTCTACACATAAAATAAATGTTTGATCATGTTCTGCATCAGATAACGATGTTTTGTCATGGAGACTAAAATTCTAGATTTACAAATTACAAATTAATGTATTCTGAGTGTACTGCTATAGATGATTAGCTCTGAAATGGCACATCATCAATCAAGATGTCTCTTGTTGAAAAAGAGTGCTGTAACATTTTTCACAGGGGAAAAAATCATGTTGCATTGATTACCAAATTCAAAAAGATCATCCTTTTTTTAAGATCACCTTTTCTTTTTTCTTGTTTTCTTATCCCCTTGAAAAAATCATTCCCAGGCATGGTAACAGAATCTATAATCCTGGATAAACAAGCACTCATGCCAATAAATAAGTGAAAGAACAAGAGTATGTCAATAATTACCTCATATGGATAGTCCATTTTCCTTAAGACATTATATGCCTTCCAAGGGGGCTCCATGATCTGAGAAGAGGAAAAACAAGCCCCTAATTACTTGCAGGAAAAAGAAAATAAAGAAAGGAAGTATTTTCTTTCCATAATGAAAACATTTGCAGGTTATCCATGTAAAATAGTTCTGGAGGTATGCATATTTCTGAAGAAGACCTTATGCAATGACATCTCTCATTTTCCATACTTCCATATTTTGCATATCACCTTCTAATTGATTGATGAGCATGGCCTGATATCTTTAGAGTTTCTGTTATGAAAAAGTATCCAATGAAAAGGTACTTGACCAAGGTGATGGCTTGTTACCCATATACATGTTTTAAGATAAAGAAGAAAGAAAATGAGACAAAAGGCTTTTACAAAATCAAGATGATGGAAAATCAAACCAGTACCTTCAGTTATGTTGTATTTCTACAGATAACATACATAAGGAAAACTGCCAACCCCAAGCTAAGAACATTATGGTAAAAGATGAAAGCACCCAACTCACATCATCTGCTGAGATCCTGATTTGCAATTTTTGTTTACATTCAGAACAATGCATCACACCCTGAAATATTGAACAGAACTTAAGAAGGAAAGAAGAGAAGACAAATAAGGCTTGAAATCAGCTAGTTCTAGAAGAACAAAGACAGCATGTTCTGCCTGCAACGCATTTAAAACCAACGCATGCCTGCAAAAGGCACACACAGGCAAGCAGCAAGTATCAAATAACTAAGCATACACCCAATTTCTTCATAAAGATTTATTCAACAGCTGTGCAGGGGACAAGTTTAGAAAGGAACCTAGTTTGGAAATGACAAACGGAAAGAAAAGCCTGCAAAGCAAAAGCAATGTAGGAAATCTAGGTTAGAAAGGAAGCCAATTCCTGGATATAAAACTTACAGATCCATTGCATGTTGGACACTCCTTAGAAGGTAATGGTAAAGGAAGATCAATAGCAGAATGAAGGTGGAACAATTCAGCCCGGTTGCCAGCAATGGCTTCGGCAACAGAAGCAGCTGTTGGCTTCTCTCCACTGCAAGAGGTGTCACAAACACCCAGTAAAGTGGTTAAAGGATGTGCTTGCCATAACTCAAGCATCTTTCCACAACATACATGCATGTATATTATAGACACATCCACATACATGCACACACGCACACACAAAATAATGAGCTTGTTGGCAGTAGAGCTTACTTTTTCATGGCATAATTTTTCACCTGATAGTGCACCTTTCCCGTACCTTTGCACATTGTGCATCGCAATGCTTGCCATCCATTGCAGGTGCGACAATGACTGAGCTTCAAGAATAGCAATGTTAAATGCTGAAAATCTCCTAGACCAACTAATTTCACTTTTAAAATCATCTTACAATTACAAATAATAAAACCCATGTTTGGGAACATACCCAGTTGATCACTAAACAAAAATGGCATTAGAAAACATAACCATGAAGCACACGCTGCCTAGAAAGACTTAAAACAGTGTGAATAAGCACCTCTGACATAGAACTTTCCTCCCGACATTCAATGCAATATCAACAGTCCCAAGAGTAGCAACGGCCTGTAAGCAATCCATAAAAGGTGTTTATCAGTGAATTTTTTATTACTGTCATGAGGGTAACAACAGGCCTATAGCTGGTTGTTCGGTGCCCCTAGGGTCATGCCTAGCACGCAGAAAGCCATGTCAAGCAATTATGAGAGGCAAAATCAAAAGAATTTCAACCTTGAAGGCCAGTTCTTTTATCACTACTAATAGCTGCGGGGGTGCATTCCAATGAATGAAATTCCCAGACCCAAAAAACAAACACAATCCTAGAATTTGTCAATCCCATCATTCAAACAAAAAGGTTAGCGCATAAACAAAATGCTCAATGCAATTGCCAAAAAAAATCGAATCGGGGATTATCCACAGAATGATTTAGTGCAGCATTTTGGTTCCTGAAAAAACGAATTGGGAAAATTCACTTCACTAGAGAATGATAGAGAGACAAATTCCTAACGATGCTGTGCTTTACTTAACAACGTCAACGGATTGGCACTCGCATTGGAATTACTTTCACTCCAATTTCAACTTTGGATAACCAAAACTCCAAGTTCTACGGATAATGTATACCAAAGACATCCATCGCAGCTCAGTTTCAGCTGGCATACATCAATCCAGCGAACCCTACCATTAAATCTTCACTAAAAGTTCTATTCTTTGCTATCGTTTCTGACTCGCCGCATCACAACTGGATTAGATATCGAGTCCAAACAGTGGGGAAAGGGTAAGAGCGCTTACGAAGATTGCGGAGAAGGAGAGGTTGGAGATGAATTCGGGAATGCCGAAGCCGCGCTCCGCAGAGCCGGCGATGTCCAAAGCCAACGTGAAAGGAGAGAGGACGATGCGTATGGGAAGGACGAGGATGCTTGTTATCTGCCGACCGAACCGTCGGAAGAAAATTTTACGCTGATACTCAGCGGCGAACTTCCCCTGCATCGCCCCCAGGTTTAAGCGTTTCCCCATTTTCGACTGCCTGCAGTGTGCCAAGGTGAAGGCGGGGAAGGGGAGGCAAGCAGGGGATAAGTAGGGGACGGGATTTTGTATGGTGTCCAGCGGGAGCTGCGAACGTTTTTTCTGATAATACAACGCTGGTTTGTTAGTAAACCGGTTTTTGGTGATCCGGGCCGTTGATTTTGTTCGCAGGGTAGGAATTTATGTTAGGGAGTCTCTCTTTTTGTTTTCTTTTGTATATA
>JAYJMB010010996.1:0-48691 GCA_036873735.1 Pouteria campechiana
TGTTCTACATAGACCTCTTCATTAATAAATCCATTTAAGAATGCACTCTTTACATCCATCTGATATAACTTGAAATTTATAAAAGATGCAAATACAAGAAGCATTCTAATGACTTTAATTCTTGCAATAGGAGCATATAATTCTTCAAAATTAATGCCTTCCTCCGGATAGTACCCTTACTTCAATTCCAGATTCATCTAATTTATTCCTAAAGACCCATTTAGTTCCTATTGTAGATTGATGATTTGGTCTTGGAACAATAGTCCAAACATTATTTCTTTTGAATTTGTCTAATTCTTCTTGTATAGCTGAAATTCAGTTTTCATTTTCTAAAGCCTATTCTATGCAAATTGGTTCTATTTGAGAAATAAAACCAAAATTACCGTATACTTGGTGATAAAAAGATCTAGTTTTAACTTTGTCATATACGTCACAAATTATCTGACTTTCAAGGTGATCATTCACAAATCTCCAATCTTTGAAAAAAAATATCATTATGTTCATTGTTTACCTCAGTGATGAATGGTCTATTGTCTGTTTCTTCTTTATCCATCTCTGTTTCCGATTGAGAGGGTTCCCCTTCTTTGTCTTGTATTTTCAATTTCTCAATTGAAGCTATAAGTTCACCTTTCTCATCATCAAAATCACTCGTCCTCCTAGAGGAATTAGTATTTTCATTAAATTTTACATGAATAGATTTCTCTACAGTCTTACTTTTCAGATTATAGACTCTAAATGCTTTACTAACAATAGAATAACCAAGGATGATGCCTTCATCAGATTTGTCTTCAAATTTGTCTCGGTTTTCTTTACCATTGTTAAGAATAAAGTATTTACAACCAAAAGCATGAAAATATAAAATATTTGGTTTCTTGTCATAGTATAATTCAAATGGAGTTTTGTTGAGTATGGATCTAGCAAAGATTTTGTTAATAATATAATATGTTGTGTTCATTGCTTCAGCCCAAAAATATTTTGGATGAATGTATTCAGTCAACATTGTCCTTATCATCTCTTACTAGGATCTATTTTTTCTTTCAACTACTCCATTTTATTGGGGTATTTTTGATGCAGAGAAAGTTTGAAGAATTTCATTATTTTCACAGAAATCAGCAAATGTATGGTTTTCAAACTCTCCACCATGATCACTCCTTATGGCAACTATATGAGAGCTTTGTTTATTCTGTACATATTTAGAAAATACTTCAAAGAATGAAAAGGCTTCATCTTTGGATGTTAAAAATATTACTCAAGTAAATCTACTAAAGTCATCTAGAATGACATATGTATAATGTTTCCCACCAAGGCTTCTTGTTCTTGTTGGAACAACTAAATCCATATGTAGCAACTAAAGAGGTTTGATTTTGTATACTTCTTATTTGATTTGAATGACTCTTTTGCTTGCTTACCTTTCATGCAAGTATCACACATTTTATTATCAAATTTGAGTTTTGGTAAGCCAAAAACTAGATCTTTATTATATTGTCTTTCAATCATATTCTTGTTGGCATGTCCTAGTCTTCTATGCTATAACATGGGTTTGTTTTCATTAACAGCAAGATATTTCACTTGGATATCACATAAATCCACCAAATACACATTTCCATGTCTCTTTCCAAGACAATTAAATTTGAACTATCTAATATTGAACAAGTATGAGATTCAAACACAACTTTGTAACTATTATCATAGAATTGACTTACACTTAAAAGATTATGTTTCAATCCTTTTACTAATAAAATATTTAAAATTGTAATAGAGGGAGGTTGGCCAATTTTATCAATTCCAACCATTCTACCTTTTCCATTATCCCCAAAGGTAACTGTTCCTCCATTTTTAGCTTTTAATTCTGTGAACAACTCTCTTTCTCCTGTCATGTATCTTGAGCAACCACTATCAATGTACTACTTGTTATTCTCTGTGGCTCTCAAACACACCTGCAGTAATGAAATTAAACTGTAATTTTTGATACCCATTTAGGAATGGGTCCAGGTGGGTTAGTAGTAGAATACTTTGGCATCCATTATTTTTTAGATGCTACTAAATTATTTTCTGGATATATAATTGCATTTACTAGTTTAGCAATTGTTTTAGGAATTCAAATCATATTTTGTTTGGGTTCTGATTTTCTTTTGTGATTTTTCTTTCTTTGGGTTCCTATATCTTTCTTTATTTTAAGTTTGAATAAAATAATAGTTTAGATTCTTCTAAGAGCATGATTTCTGCTTTAGTTTGTTCAAGTTCTATATTGATATTTTGATCAATTTTGAGCAATGTGTTTTTTTATTTGAAGTATTCATTAATTATTCTTTAAATTTCTCTTTTAGTTTCCTTGTATTTAGATTTTAGTGTTTTGAAATCTAAATACGGGTCTTCTAATAATTCTTCAATATCAAAAATTTTAGCTTTCGAATTTACCTCATCATTGTGAATAACCATGAAGCTTATTCCTATATAATGTTCTTCTCGATCCTTTTCTTTAGAGCTGAGTGAGCTAAATTGAGTTTCATTTTCTTCTTCTTCTTCACTCGAGCTTTTTTGGATCATATTTTTCAGCATTTCCCATGCAGCCATAGCTTTCTTCTTCTTTCCAAATTTTCTGCTATTAGAAACATTCTTTTTGTTAAAGTAAGAGTTATACCTTTTTCTTCTTATTTTCTTACTTTTTGTCTAGTTCTAGACCATCAAACTTCATATGCCCAAGCTTTTTGCAATTGCAACAAATTAGAACTTCCTTTTTCTTGTCTTTACACTTGAAGTTCTTGGAATTATTTCCAAATCTTTTCTTCTTGACATGTTTCTGAATCTTCTGGTTATTATTGTCATATCCTCATTGTCTTTAGAGGTTGAGGCATCTTCTGAAGATTCCTCATTTTCTGATTTTGCTTATAAAGCTATTGTTTTCTTGCCTGTGACTTTATTTGGTGCTTTCTGCTTCATTAGTACTTCATGGGTCATGAGTGATCCCATGAGTTCTTCTACTATCACCTTCGTTAGATCTTTTGCTTCTTGTATAACAGTCATTTTAGGCATCCAATGTCTAGGTAGAGATCTCAAGATTTTCTTTACTATCTTGGTCTCTTCGTATTTTTCTCCTAATTTCTTTAAGCTGTTGGTGATTTTCTGAAATCTTCTAAACATTTCAGAAATGTTTTTTGATTCCTTCATAGGGAAGGCTTCATATTCTGGCAATCAAAGATTAATTTTAGTCTCTTTAACCCAGTTTGTACCTTCATGTGCTACTTTGAGTTTATCCCAGATTTCTTTAGCTAAATCACATGCAGAAATCTTTTCAAACTTAGATGAGGTTAAAGCATGGTAGAGGTACTTCTTTGCCTTAGCATCATGTTCCATTGCTTGTATATCCTCTGCAGCATATTTGTCTTCAGTATTGGTTACATTCTTTCCATTCTTCACCATAGGCCATAACTAATAATCTGTGGCAGTCAAGAAATTTTGCATTTGCATTTTTCAATACTCATAATTGGTTCCATCAAATAGAAGGGGTCTGAAAGTAGATTGTCCTTCAGTAAACATATTGTGAAATGTACCAGCCATTTGAATCTCTTCACAAGTTAAGGTACTGGCAATCAAAATTTAACTAGTGAAGCCTATTCTGATACCACTTGTTGGTCCCTTATACAATGGTAGCTCAAGAGAGGGGTGTGAATTGAGCTTTTAAAGCTTTTGGCCAAAACAAATAATTAAAGTACTGAATCAGTAAGTAAAACAGAATACACAATACATAGCACAAGATTTTTATAGTGGTTCGGCCTTTCCTGGGTTCTTACTCCACTTCTTTGAGTCAGTTTGCTTTACCAATCTTAGGTTCCACTAATACCTTGATCAACTTGATCAATTATATGTTGGTTTTACAACAAGCTCACCAACAAACTTATATCATTTCAGCAAGTTCTCTACTTTCTTATCTCAATACATAAACACTAAGCACTCTAATTATGTTGCCAAATACTAAATCAAAGTGTACAAATTAATGCCTCTTACTTAGGCTGACTTGTACATAAATTCAGAATTCTAAGTAAATAAATGAACAATAAGAGTGAAAGATTCAAACTCCTTGATTGAGAAGAGATTTAGACTTTGAGAGCTCTGACAGAGTTGTATCTGTTAGAGTTGAACTTTTAAAGGATGATTTTATATGCTCTTTGTGTAACCAATGATGTTTGAATGATATTCAATCAGTTGTTTTCTTTTGCTTCTGAATTTCTCTTTTATCGGTTGAAAGAGATTTTTTCATTGCTGACTTTGACTGGCATTCAAATGTTCAAAACATTTTTCTTTACCTTATCTTTTATCTAATGTCTGACTTCGCTGTAATCTGGTATCAGTCTATAACTTTGTTGCTAACTTTGCTAAATGTTCACTTTCATATCAAATGTTCCAAATTTGGTTCTTTAGATACTCTGAAGAGACGAATGAATAGATAATGTCTTGACTAATTTCAGATAATATGATTTATTTTCTTCAGATTCTCTGAAGTGATTATAATCTTTCTTAGTTGTAATAGTTTTTTGCAAGAGAAGTTTGGATTTTCTTAACTTAAAATGCTTTCAGAAAAGTAATCCGAAGCTTTGTTTAATATCTTTGAAGCATATCTGTTTACTCCAAAGCTTTCTTAATTATCTCCAAAGTACACTATAACACTTCCAAAGCTTTCTTAATTATCTCTGAAGTATGTTGTAACACTTCCAAAGCCAAAAAAAATTCTAACGTGTGCTTGTGATAGCTCCAAAACTCGTTGTGAGGATTTTGAAGCTTGTCTTGCGTTTTTCTCTAAAGCTTTGCAATCATCTTTGAAGTATGCTATGACACTTTGAAACTTGTCTAAAGCTTCTCTGTAAAGACTCTGAAATGCATTGTAATAATTCCGAAGCTTTCCATTTTACTCAGAAGCATGCCTATGAAGACTTTGACGCTTTCCAATTTGCTCCGACACTTATTGTGTTTACACAGAAACTTGTCTAAAGCCTTGATTGATTTATTATAAAGCTTACTATTAGAGCTCCGAAGCTTGTCTGAATGTCTCCGAGCCATGCTATGAAAATTTAAAAGCATTAGCCATTTTCTCTGATATTTATTGAGAAGTCTCCAAAGCAATACAATTTGCTCCGAAACACATTAAAATGATTCCGAAGTGGCTTCTGTTGGCTCCAAAGCTCCAAAGCATGTCTTCAACACTTCAGAATTTCTATTTTCTTGATTTAAGTATATGTGAAATTTAAATACTTAATTTCAAAAGAGCGTTTACTTTGTGTCTTCCTTTTGTCATCATAAAGGTTATTCTCAAGTTGAGTATAAATTAATATTTCTGCAACATACTTGAGAACAAATTGTCAGTACCTTAATATTTTACTTATGTCTTTGCTCATTATCAAAATATGTTTGGTTAAGAATGTTTGTCATCAAAATCAAGCTAGTTAACATGGTTCAACAATCCCACCCTAAGAGAACCTAAAGAAACAGGAACTAGGTTTTCATGAGGATCCATGGTAGGTCAATGGGTTCTAGAAACACCCAACTCATACCCTCTAGCAGAGGATAGAGCCGGAATGCCTCCATGAAACTTTTTGACAAATGCGGATGAGACCTCTCGACAACCATAAGGAAGAACAATAATAAAAAATGAGAATAAAAGATGGAGATGGATTACTGAAGGAGAAGAAGAAAATAGTGACTGCTTGATGAGAGAAGGGACGAAGAAGAAAACCAAAAGTATGAAATGATGAGAGAAGGGACGAAGAAGAAAACCAAAGTATGAAATGATTTTTCGTATCTGCAGTGGCGTCTTAAAGACGTCTCTCAACAAAACTATCTAGGGTTTCATGCAAAATAAGAGAAACTAATTTTAATATTAATCAGTGGTATGTTGATAACCCTAACACTATTATTACTTTTCCAGAATTAGCAGACCCAGCAAAAAAGATATTATTTCTAGGAGCTATTCAATTCAACTATTAGGACTATCAAGAAGCATAGTTTAAAGTATTATTAAGAAAAAACTAATATTTTTCACATTTTCGGTGGGTCCATTTTAATCTTGAAAATACAATTCAAACTATCCCCCGATGGTTTCTTGGCAAATTTGAGATATGTGGGGATTATTACCTTTCATTATTCCTCAAGACCTTATATCAATATTACCATTCTCAACTGAGGAGTCTAATGTCCTCCCTCCACTTTATTTTATTATCACAAACAATATTCTATGGATTCGGTGGGATTTCACTCTTTATATTAAACCCTCATCCTATTTGGTTTATTTTTATATTGTAAGTGGTTGCAAAAGTTTGATTATTCACATCTGACAAATTAAAGAAACTAAAGCAGCGTCTCAAATTTCAGAAGCTCTTTGTTCAGATCCAATAGAAGTCAATCCTCATCAACAAGCCCTTATTATTGCTTATAAGATGGTTCGCAAAGATTTTCCAAAATTATCTGAAAAGGAGTAAAGAATTAAAGCATTTGAGCACCTATTCTTCAACCAAATTGAAGAAGATGACGTCACTTTTGAAGACATCAATATGATCAGCCCATCCTTATTGTCTCTATAAAAGCAACACCACGATTTCAAGAGCTATTATTGCAAAAGGCACTATTTTAGCATAATCATCCACTAACAAGTACTATCACTATCATCTACAGACAAGTATGACCACTATGTTCTTCTTATCCAGCTAGCACAACCGACTCCACCCACATCCAAGACATGACTACTTCTAGCATCTCTTTTCATAAAGTTACTTTCTTGAAGTTACTTTGTAAAAAGTTTATTATCTCTTTCCGTAAGAAATAAGTTTCGTGGATCTCAAACCATTTCTAATCCATCGAACTTAAGCTCGTTTGAAGTCCAATTTTACTTTTTCTCTCTATAAATAGAGTCCAAGTCTTGTAAGAAATCATCAAATATTTTAGCAATTCAAAAGAGCTTTCAAGTCTAGAGTTAGTAAGAATCCAGTTTACTACGTAAGATCTCTCTCTCTCTCTCTTGTAATCAATGTTTCAGTTTATAATACAATGTTTAAATATTTAGATCCTCTACATAAAGATTTTATTCTCTTTCAACAAGATAAAGAAATTTTGTTACAAAATATTCAAGAGATTTGTGATAATTATCCTATTGATGATATAAACATCATTTGTATTTTAAATATTTTAAGAACATCAATATCTCATGTCAGCAAACAAATTAAACAACTTAAACAAAAAATTGGTATACTATTAACATAGATATTAAATGTTTCTTGCTACATATTTATTTCTTTGTTGGTATATTACTGAGTTGTTCTTAGAAATAGATTGATTATTACTAAATGAAATCATTGATAGTATAAAAGATAATTATGAATATGCTTCTATGCAAATTGAGTTTCCTAATTTTAATGACTATGATTTAGAAATCTATGATTATATAAACTTTGATTAAAGCCTAGGCCTTTTTGGTATTAGAGTCTGAGAAAAGAAAATTATTTCAGAATTTCTTCTTAGAGACCATTAACACCGAAGTCGCGTAAGAGGCAGTTACCTGTATTAGTAGAAAGCTTGAAGGGATTTGGCCTATAAGACGTTGACTATATTAGCAATGGCTTCTATTAAGAATATTTTTAAACAATCTTCTTCCTCTAGCTCTCTTACTTCTTCAAACTCCTTAAATGAAATAGATTCTATAAATATGTAAGAAATACAAAATATGACTGAACAAGCATATGAGAATATTGAATAATCTATTCAAAATTGGAAAATACCTAAAGTTCCTGTAAAAGAAATTTATAAAGTTAGATTATTTGATTTCTTACTGAAATAGAATTAAAACTTTAGAAATAAATCTTGAATTTACAAAAGGAAATCATAAAATAAGATTACTAGCACAAAATGCTATACAAGATCTAATAAAGAGAGGATTTAAATTTATACACCTTGGACTTATCCAAGTAGCTATTCAACCTTTAATGAGAGCAGGAATTTTGGCTACTATGTTAGCTTGTTTAAAAGATAACAGACATTATAAATTTATAGATTCTATTTTAGGAATAATTCAAACTTCATTTCATGCTGGATCTATTTATTTCAATAGCTTTCCAAATTTTTTAGTAAGTTTATTTGATTAAAATATTATTGAATCATTATCTTTATTAATGCAAACACAAGGATTCAATATGATTGCAGGATCTAAACTATTATGTATTCAATATAGAATATATTACAAAGCTATGAAAACTCTTATTCCTTGATATATATTATCTAAAGAAAAGGGAGCCACTCCTTTCTTTATTACTAAACTTATTCATAAAATAATAGAATCAAGAAAAATATTATGGTCAGATATAAAATTACCATTAGAATGGACTATTCAAAATGAACAACCAAAACAAATATTAGAACAAGGACCATCAGATGTTGAATCTATAATAGAAACTCCTAAAGAAATAACATTACATTTCTAACAACCTATAAAAGGAAATTCTATTCATATTTCTAGACCTTCAAGTTCAAATTCTCCTACAATTATTAGAAATAAATCTGATTCAAGATTCCTAAGATTATCCGAGTTAACACTACCTAAAAGATTCCCTTTAAAATACGAATCAAATATAGCTAGACCACAAAGAACAACCCCACCTAACATTGAAATAGAGCCATCTGAGTCAGATTTTCAACTAAATGTTATAACAAATACCTCTAACTTTGTCTTTAATGAAAAATTATTATTACAAGACTATGATGATACACATAAAAGAAAAAAGAAAAAAATTATCCAAAAAACCTATTCAAAGCAAGAATTAAAAAATCTTATTAGAAAATGGTTATAATATGTTATTTATATAAAACAAAATATCAGATTCTTTAATTGGTATGATAACCAAGTAGAAAAGCTATAAATGCAATGAGAACTCCTGCAGGAACTTGAAATCCCCAGGCTTTAATCAGAGTTTGTATAGTCATAGATTTCTGAATCATAGTCATTAAAATTAGGAAACTCAATTTGCATAGAAACATATTCATAATTATCTTCTATACTATCGATGATTTTGTTTAACAATAATAAATCTATTTCTAACAACAGCTCAGTAATATACCAAGAAAGAAATAAATAGGTAGCAAGAAACATTCAATATCTATGCTAATAGTATACCAATTTTTGTTCAAGTTATTTAATTTGTTTGGTGACATGAGATATTGATGTTCTTAGAATATTTAAAACATGAATGATGTTTATATCATCAATAGGATAATGATCATGAATCTCTTGAATATTTTGTAACAAAATTTCTTTATCTTGTCGAAAGAGAATAAGATCTATATGTAGAGAATCTAAATATTTAAACATCTTAACTGAAACATTGATTACAAGAGAGAGAGAGAGAGATCTTACATAGTAAACTGGATTTGTACAAACTCTAGACTTGAAAGCTCTTTTGACTTGCTGAAATGTTTGATGATTTTTTACAAGACTCGAACTCTATTTATAGAGAGAAAATGTAAAATTGGGCTTCAAACAAGCTTAAGTCCGATGGATTCAAAATGGTTTGAGATCCATGGAGCTTGTCTCTTACAGAAACAAATAATAAACTTTTTACAAAGTAACTTTATGAAAAGAGATGTTGGCAGTAGTCATGTCCTGAATGTGGTTGGAGTTGGTTGTGCTAGCTGGATAAGAAGAGCATAGTGGTAGTACTTGTCAGTGGATGATAGTGGTAGTACTTGTTGGTGGATGATAATGATTGTTGAAATCGTGCCTTTTGCAATAATAGCTCTTGAAATAGTGGTGTTGCTTTTATGGAGAGATAAGGAGGGGCTGACCATATTGATGTCTTCAGAAGTAATGTCATCTTCTTCAATTTGGCTAAATAATAGGAGCTTGAATACTTTAATTCTTTGCTCATTTTCAGATAGTTTTGGAAAATCCTTGTGAACCATCTTGTAAGTAGCAATAAGGGCTCGTTGATGAGGATTGGCTTCTGTCAGATCTGAACAAAGAGCTTTTGAAACTTGAGAGGCTGCTTTAGTTTCTTTAATTTGTCAGATGCAAAGATTTTTTCTTAAAGTTTCATAATCAAAATTTTCCCACCACTTACAATATGAGGAATAAACCAAATAGGATGAGGGTTTAATATAAAGAATGAAATCCCAACGAATAATCCATGGAATATTGTTTGTGATAATAAAATCAAGTATGATAATAAAATCAAGTATGATAATAAAATAAAGTAGAGGGAGAACATTAGAATCCTCAACTGAGAATGGTAATATTGATATAAGGTCTTGAAGAATAATTGAAGTAATAATCCTCACATATCCCAAAATTTATCAAGAAACCATTGGGGAATGGTTTGAATAGTATTTTTAAGATTAAAATGGACCCATCAAGAATATGAAAAATATTCTTTTTGTCTTAATAATATTTTAAATCATGCTTTTTGATAGTCCCAATAGTTGAATTGAATAGGTCCTGAAAATAATATCTTTTTTGCTGGGTCTGCTAGTTCTGCAAAAGTAATAATAGTGCTAGGGTTATCAGCATACCACTGATCAATAGTAAGAATTTTTTGAATAATAAGCTTATAGTATAGAATCCAATCATTTTTAGGAGGTTTTGTAATATGGTCAATGATAATAGAGTGGTCGTGTAATAATATTCTTTCATAGTAACATAGTTTTGTTTGGATTTGAAGGAATAAATCATTGATTTTTTTGGAAAATATCGTGAGTAGATAGTTCTACATACTTTAGGAATATTAGGATTTTCTTTATTGCTAGAGGATAGAGGATCATGAGATTTGTAAGGTTTTAGTATTTTTATATCAATAAGTTCTAAATTAAATAGAAATCTTTCTGCATAATAATGAAAATTATAGTTCCAAGAAGAATAAGGATGAGAAAGGAGATGCTCCATCATGTTCCTTATGTTCCTTTTCCTTGCAAAAATTCTCAAGATAAGAAGTCAGGTAAAGAATTATGATCTCCATTTATAAATTTGATTTGAAAATAAAAAATAGATAAGAGGGCTTGCCATCTGGTAAATATCTATTTAGAAGCTAAATTTTTAATATCCTTTTCAATAATATCTTTAATAGCTTTACAATCAATTCGTAATAAGAATTCTTTATTTAAGAGATCACTTTGTAATTTATTGATACAATTTACAACAGCTAACATTTCTTTTTTAATACAAGGATATTTATTTCTTTAAGTATTTGACCATATACCAATAGTATATCTAACTAATTCTTCAATATATTGTGGTTCTGGATTAACATTGTTTTTAGAGCTTTTGTTGTATAAATTTGGCCTTCTTTGTTTTAATATTCATCCATAGCTTATATTTGAGGCATCTATTTTGACTATTTTATATAGTTTTGGGTCTACTAATGATCAACATGGTAATTGTTTAACCCATTTTTTGATTTTTTAAATAGCTTTTGTATGATTTTTGGTCCATCTAGGAGGATGTTTCCTTAATCTTTTGGTTAATAATTCCCTATCATAGGTAAGTTCTTGATAAAAATTAGAAATATAATTAACACATCCTATAATTATTGTAATTATTTTTTATCTGTAATAATATCAAGAAATTTATTTGTAAATTCTATAGTTCGGTTAATTAGATGAATGGTATATTTTCTTATTCGGAATCCTAAAATTGAGTATCTTGTTGAAATAATTTTAATTTTCTTTCTAATAATACTAATCCATTTTGATAAATAATATTTTTAAAATTATAGAGGTGTTTCCAGTGTTGTTGAATACTATTTGAGATCATTAACACATCATCTATATAAAAAATAACATATTTAGAATGAGGATTAAAAATATCATTCATAATATTTTGAAACTCAGATGATGCATTTTTAAGGCCAAAAGACATAATATTCCATTCATAATGGCTAAATGGTACATTAAAAGTAGTTTTATATCTATATTGCTCATGTATTTGGATTTGCTAATATCCAGATTTTAAATTAAATTTAGAAAATATAGTTTCTTTAACTATTCTATTTAATAAGTCTTGTTTATTCGGAAGGGGATATCTTTTACATTGTAATACTTTATTGAGTAGTTTATAATTTATGACAAAGCAAGGTGTGCCTCATTCTAGTTTGGCAGCATTATTTACATAAAAGGCGGTACAACTTCAAGAAGATTTACTTGGTCGGATTAATTTTTTGGATATAAGAGTATCTATTTCTGTTTTACAATATTCTAACACATCAGAATTCATTTGTATAGGTCTAGCTATTGTAGGGATTTGTGATTCATTCAATTCTTTAATATAAGGTGGAGATACAACATGTTTTTTTCTATTTGAAAAAGCATTTGGTAATTTTGAACATACTGTTTTACTTAAATAGTCCAGAATTTTTTCAATTTTTTGTTTTAAAGGTCCTTCTATTTGTTTTTCTATAATTTTATGTTTGACTTCTTGTTGTAAAGAGTTTATAAAAATTTTCTTATATGTTAGGGTTTCATTGAGTTCGGATAATATAGAGATTACTGGGGTTTAGAAAAATAAAATAATAGTTCTTGATCATTGATAGTAGTATAAAGTCCTTCATTAGCAACCATAAGACATTTAATAATTTGAAGGAGTGGGGTTTTGAGGATAATTTTTTGTCGCATATTTTTTATTAGTATAAATGGTGTTTGAAAGCAAATATTTTTTATTGCAGATATGAGCTTTAGTTAATTTATAATTAACCTTCATATCAGTGCCATCAATTATGGCAATAGAAGAAGTTGTTTTTTCAAAATATTTTTTTGGAATAATTCCTTTCTTTATACAATTTAAATTTGCTCCCGAATCTATTAGAGCAATAGTTTCTAAAATAAAGTCAGCTAGATAATCTGGAATTTTAAGAGTAATTTTAGAGTACCATTTTTGAGACAATACTCCTTGAATATAATTTAAAGTGGTTGATATTTGTGAGGTAGAAGTTAAATTTTTATTTATTTCATTTAATTCTTCATTAAAATCCTCTTTTATATTATTTTGTGAGAATAGTTCATTATTATTTTTAGGGTTTAATGAAGATTGTAGTTCTAAAATTTGAACTCTATTTTTTAGTTGTGATATTTCTTCTTTTAAAATCTGTATTGCTTGTTGAAGTTCATTTATGGTAATAGATTTTTGAGGAATTCTTTTTAAATAAGTATATTGATTTTTAATGATTTTTAATAAGGAAGGAGCATTTTCTAGATTGAAAATTTCTTCCTTGTCATTTTCTTTAGCTTTTGAAGTATCAAAAAATTTTCCTAATAGTTGGGCTTTTTGTTGATTATCTTGTAGTCCGTTAATAAGTTCGAGACATAATTTATAAGTGGAATTTAGAACATTGAGAGAATAATCAGAAGAACTAGAAGTTCATATTCTTGTGGAGAGATAGAACACTAACATTTTGAGATATTTGGAGAATTATTTTTTGGGTTATTATTTGAAGAAGTTGAAGAAGGAGAACTTGTAATTTTGTCTTCTGATTTAGAGGAGGAGTATGATAAATCTTTTAATTTTTTAGTTAATTCTTTTAAATCTAAATTCTTTTGTAATATTAATTCTCTTGCTTGTGTTTTATAACATTTTCAGGCATAATGTTCATATTTTACGCATTTATAACATTTAATGTTTTTCTTATCTTTATTAGGTTTTGGTGGAGGTTGATATTTTCTTTTATGTATTTTATATTTCTTTCTCTCTTTGAGATAAAAAGATGTAGATTTTCTGCATGGTTTCTGATATTTGGCTTTTGGATGTTTAAGTCTTACTGAATGTTTTTAAAAAGGTACTTTCTCTATACCATATTGTGAGCAAAAGTTTGAGAAATCTTAGCTTTTTAGAAATCTTGTTTCTTCTACTGTCTTGAGGTTACATAATTCATTTGCGATAGATTTAATTTTTGTGAATAGAGTTCCCCAAGTATAATTTTCATAAGCCAATTTGCCTTCATTTTTTTATTTTATAAGGGTTTTGACTTTATTTTTGTAGACTGATGATAATCCTTGTAAAAAATTTTCTTTATATATTGGAACAGATCCATCATCTAATAGATGAACATCTATTATAAAAACATCCTTATACTATTTGTAATTAGATAATTTTTTACATCTTAGCTTTAATAATCTTTCTTTTACAATAGCTTGATAGTCTTCTACCTTTCCTAAGAATTAATAAATAATAGTGCTTATTAAGGTTTCTACTGGCTCAGGATCATTAATTATACTCATTTGCTCATCTTGAGATAATTAAATTTCCCACCATCCTTTTAATTGGCTAATAAATCCATAAGCTATAATTATTGCGGCATCTCTAGGTTCAAATTTTCTTATATGTTGTAATAACATTGCATACATCATTATGCTATTACAAGTACTCCAAATTTGATATTGACTAGCTCCATCTATATTCCATTCATATATAGAGTTATGGATAAATTCTTTGTGAGTTGTTTTTCGTTCTTCTTCAAATTGTTGATCGACTAGTGAAGGTCAAGGATAATAGTTTTTTCCACTTTTATAATTCATTCTTTGGAGTAAAACATCAAGAGATTGTGTATGGGATTATGTATTTTCAAATGATAATGTTTGAATATAATTTTTTCCTTTTAGTTTTCTCTTTTCTTCTGATTTCCTAATGTTATCTACAAGTGTAGAGAGTTTAGGTGGTAATTGCAAATTTTTAATAGTAGTTGTATCTGGTTCACTTACATATTCTTTTGATACTGGTAATTTTGATATAAATGATAGAGGGGGTTTGATTTGCTTTTCAAAGATAGGAGAATTGATTTTTGGTGAAATTGGGATCTCCGGTTCTTTCCTTTCTTATTCTAATGTAATTAATTTGTGATTAGTAAAATTATTTTGTTGAATTACTTATGATAAATCTTTACGTTCAATAGGTAATTCTTTATAAATATATTTTTATATGGTTCTTGTATAAGTAATCCTTCTAACTCTCTATTTATTCTATTTTTTCTATATTTAAGAGTTATTATATCTGTTGGAGGTGGAGTAGAGCTGGGAGATGGTGAATCTTATCTTGAAGGATTTGAAGTTCCTGCAAGAGTTCCTATTGCATTTATAGCCTTTTTCTACTTGGTTATCATACCAATTAAAGAATCTGATATTTTGTTTTATATAAATAACATATTGTAATCATTTTCTATTAAGATTGTTTAGTTCTTGCTTAGAACAGATTTTTTGGATAAAATTTTTCTTTTTTTTATTATGTGTAGCATTATACTCTTGTAATAATAATTCTTTGTTAAAGACAAAGTTAGAGGTATTTGTTATAACATTTAGTTGGAAATCTTATTCAGATGGCTCTATTTCAATGTTAGGTGGGGTTGTTCTTTGTGGTCTAGCTATATTTGATTCATATCTTAAAGGGAATCTTTAAGGTGGAGTTAACTCGGATAATCTTGGAAGTCTTGAATCAGATTTTGTTCTAATAATAGTAGGAGAATTTGAACTTGAAGGTTTAGAAATATGAATAGAATTTCTTTTAATAGGTTGTTAGAAATGTACTGTTATTTCATTAGGTGTTTCTATTATAGATTCAATATCTGATGGTCCTTGTTCTATTATTTGTTCTAGTTGTTCATTTTAATAGTCCATTCCAATGGTAATTTTATATTTGACCATAAAATATAGACATCGAGGAATAAGAGTTTTTATAGCTTTGTAATATATTCTATATTGAATACATAAAGGTTTAGATCCTTCAATCATATTGAATCCTTGTGTTTGTATTAATAAAGATAATGGTTCATTAATATTTTTATCAAATAAGCTTATTGAAAAGTTTGAAAAGCTATTGAAATAAATAGATCCAACATGTAATGATACTTGAATTATTCCTAAAATAGAATCTGAAAGTTTATAATGTCTGTTGTCTTTTAAACAAGCTAATATAGTGGCCGGAATTCTTGCTCTCATTTAAGGTTGAATAGTTACTTGTATAAGTCCAAAGTGTGTAAATTTAAATCCTCTATTTATTAGATCTTGTATAGCATTTTGTGCTAGTAATCTTATTTTATGATTTCCTTCTATAAATTCAAGGGTTGTTTCTAAAGTTTTCATTCTATATTCAGTAAGAAAATCAAATAATCCTCCTTTATAAATTTCTTTTACAGTAACTTTAGGTATTTTCCAATTTTGAATAGATTGTTCAATATTCTCATATGCTTTATCAGTCATATTTTGTATTTCTTGCATACTTATAGAATCTATTTCATTTAAGGAGTTTGAAGAAGTAAGAGAGCTAGAGGAAGAAGATCCTTTCAAAATATTCTTAATAGAAGCCATTGCTAATATAGTCAACATATTATAGGCCAAATCCCTTCAAGCTTTCTACTAATATGGGTAATTGCCTGTTGCGTGACTTCATATTAATGGTTTTAAAGAAGAAATTCTGAAACAATTTTCTTTTCTCAAGCTCTGTCAAACTTGAATGTATCAGAACAGTGAAAGCATTCTTCTTGTCTTTCCAAATTAGCATTGATTGACAGTTGCTTTGCCCTTCGACCTCAGTTTAATCGGTTACATATCCCAAAGGTCACATTCTTTGAGATATATATTTTATTTAATTCTGCGATTGTCATAATTAACTAGTGTTACCTTTTCTATTACCACTAAATCTGCCCTTTTGTAGTACTTCACTACTTAAATAGTGGATTTAATGCCTATAAGATCAAATATAAATAAAAATATTTGTAGTAAATTACTAATGATCAATGAATATTGGGACCGGATCTAATAGAAGCACCAGCAGCTTAAGCTAGTCTACAAATAGGGGTAGAATGGTAATTTTGCATGCTACAAGTATGCATTTTGGTGAGGCATGAGTAGCATTGGCTGGTTATTTCCTGGTGATCTAGGGTGAATTGGGAGACTTACATTGCAGATGCATGTCTACTTCCTTTCATCGAGATTTAGTAATCTGATACACTAAGAGATGTGAAATTATCTTAGATTATAGTTTTATTTATTTTTGAGGCCATTAGAGTAGTTATTTTATAGAAGGATTATGTGGATGTGCATAGAATATTAAGGGATGCGGAGCATGGAATCATAGGGTGGCTTGTTGAAGAAGCTTTAATGCGGGTGCATCTGGCCACACTAGTAGATATGCACACTCAAGCAATTTGACACAATCTGGCCATGATGAATGTCGATCTAATCCATTCATGTTGTAGAATAAAAGTATATTATATTTATATGTTGAAATTATTTACAAAAGATTAATTTAAAATACTCATTTTAAACAAAAGGATTGACGGCGTGAGGCATTGTTCGTAGGTAGATTACATTGTACTGCTTGGGGGTCGACAGGTTTGATGGGTCTTGACTCGACTTGACAGGTATTCAGCGGGCTAGTGGGCTTGATAACGGATGTCTACGGATCTTGATGGAACCCAAAATTGAAGCAAATTTTGACGGATCTTGATGGATCTTGATGCCAATCTTGACGAATCTTGACAAAAATTGATGAACCATGATGGAGCTTGATGGATATTGATGGATAGCTCATACAGCTTTAGAAGGCCTTAACAAACCTTGACGGGTAGCCCATACAGGTCTAATGGTCAAATGCAGAGGTCTTCGTAGCCTCTAGTTTTGACGGACCTTGATGGGTATTGATCAGTTTTTAACGGGTTGCTTGATGGACCAACATGGGTCTCAATAAATGTTGATAGACCATGACGAAAGTTTGACTAACCTTGATGGGGCTTGACAAAATCATTGATGGGCTTAACCAAAATATGCGATACATTCTTGACGGGCCTTGATGGGCCTTTACGGGCTTTTGTGAACCTTGATGGTCTTATTGAGTTTGATGGATTTTCCATGGACCTTGACAAATATTTCTGGACTTTGATGGACATTTCTAATCTTGACGGACCTTGATGGACTTTGACGTACTTTGATGGACCTTGATGAACCTTGATGGACTTTGATAGACCTTAGCGGACCTTGATGGACTTCAACAGATCTTGACAAGGCTGACTGTTTTTATAATTTTTGGCATTTCATGGTTAATGTGTAAAATGCATTATTAATTTTATGAACAACATAAAGATATCACAAAAATTTCCATCGTCTATATGTGCAAAATTTATGGATGCAACCGATGCCCTAGAGACATGAAAAGTATAAATTCCTTTATATTAATTATTTATATTAAATTAAGTTTATATCAATTCATTTATTAATTATGTGTCTTGCAACTTTTGGTGGTTTAAAATAATAATAATAATTTTGTTATAAATTTTTTGGCATTATAGTGGTTAATGAGTAAAATGCATTATTAATTTTATGAACAGCATAAAGATATCACAAAAATCTCCATCGTCTATGTGTGCAAAATTTGTGGATGCAGTTGATGCCCTGGAGACACAAAAAGTATAAATTTGTTTATATTAATTATTTATTTTAAATTATATTTATATCAATTCATTTATCAATTATGTGTCTTGCGACTTTTGGTGGTTAAAAAAATAATAATAATGCCCTCATATCAAATTTGTTTAATTAAAATTATGTTTTTTAATGGACAGATATTGTGCGCTTGTGATAAGATGCAGGATTTTTATGAAAAACATAAAATATCATAAAAAAGTTTAAATATGTGCTACAAATTTCAGGATGTAAACAATATGATTGATAAAAAGAAAGACATAATTATGTGTCTAGAATTATAACAAAATCACAAAATTTACTTACATATTATTACGTGACAAGTCCGGCCATAAATCAAAGATGCATGTAAGTGGAGGAGTTCACTTGTACCACCACATGTGTAGTACTATTCTTGGGTGTGTATAGAATTTGACACAGCCAAATGCACCACTCGAACCTGGAAGGTTCCTTTGTTAGCACCAATAAGCATTCATGAAATCTATTCAAAACTTCTAATTGCAAGACACTTTTTTCCCCTTCAGTGGCATTGTGAGTGCCCTCCCCTGGCTGAGGGTGGCTATTTACTAAACTGTGTGGCCATTACTCTGAAGCTGAGCATGGACACCCAACCAGTGAACATGGACGCCCAACCAGTAGGTGTACCTAAAATAACGGAATGTCTAGATGCACTTTGGGTTGCTGTAGAGGTAAAGTCCTACTGGGATTCGAAACTACTATTATTTTTTACATACTATTTGTGCAAGTTGCATTCAGAAGTTATTGTGGAGAGTCTCCAATGCAGGAACAAAGAACTTGGATAAAAGAACAAATGCAGAAGAGCAATGATCACTATGAAGCTATTAAGGTAGTAATTTCTGTATCAAATTAGGAATGCACTCATATGCCCAAGATTGTTCTTCTTGACATTTGTTTATGCATGTAGAGAATCTCATATGCACTTGCTAAGACCACAAGGTTTGTAGAGAGAATTTGTTGGCAATCCTTATGTAAAGAGTCAATCACAGGAGAGAATGATACATTTCCCATTTCTCCTACCCACCGTTCCTAATCCCAGCCAGACGTTGCACATCAGATTCTAGCCTGGACACCAATTTTCGATCATCCACTGCCACCACTGGTCTGGAAGTTCCCTGGTAAATGGTTCTATGAGCCATCCTGAGAAGAAATAAGGCCAAAGGTGCAAATTGATTGCTTTGAAATAGCCCTAGTTATAATTAGTTAAAGAATGTTACTTATCTGATTCACTAGAGTAGTGGGTTTCATATGCTGTGAATTCCATGATATGCTATCCCTTGCCAGACCACTACCAAAATCCATCGAGCTCCAATACTTGTTTTGCACATGCCTCCTAGTGTGACTGAATTAAAGTGTGTGGAGTGGGCTCTAAATAACACTCAAGTGGATGAAAGGTAAGCCTTGCTCCATTGAGATTTTTCTCCTTATGATTCATTGCATTATAACACATCATGCTAACTAGAGGGAGCTTTATATCTTTGAGGGAGAACTATAGAATAGGAGCACAGGCTGGGAGTTTCCTACATTATTAAAACGCTTACTTTACCTTTGGATTATGAATGCCTTGTGAACTTATGCTAACCTGGATATTTTCAAAAAGTTCATAGATGCTTACCCAACTTTGTTGATCTACCACCAATGAGAGCACATTGGTGGATTATGATGCCATTACTTCTTATCTGTAATGGGGGTGGGTTGTCAGCTTCCTTCATTGACTCTTGTAGTGACATGTGTAGTATAAACATCAAATGCACTATTGTTTGTTCTTGTAGCGTATGGTGCTTGCTAGATTTGTGGATAAAATGCAAACTATGTTTAGTATTAGATCGAATGACTATTATATCTTGGACTCCAACTGGGTATGTATTCATGCATGTTACTAGGCAATGGTCAATTTATGGGGAGGATGACAGTTTGTGCAGGTGTTCTGATTTTATTTTGGACAGGCATTTGTGCCTATACAGGATGAAAGAAACCATTGGGTAGCCTATGATGTCAACATGAAGTACGACAAGTTTCATTACTTGGACCCATATGGTGTAAACCAAAAGGGGAGGATCCAATGGACTATGAAGTGCATAGTAAGCAACCGCTCAAAATGCATGAATAGGGAGTACCATGTCCAACCAGCATTTCATATTTGGTCATATGGATGTCTGTAGTCATTATTCTCTTTTGCATGTTTCTGAAGGATTGCTCAATCCTCATCCCTTGTAGGGCAAGTTGGTTCAGAAACTGTGTCAATACCATGCTGATAAGCATGATCCATATGCATTCGAGATCATCACCAATTCTGGGGTCATAATTGTTGATAGGTAACCACTGTTTGGGCATAATGCATCTTGGTATTACTCAAAGCAATGCTAAAGCCTAGTTGACTGTGACCTTTTTGAAATTGCCTGTAGGTGTAACTGTGGAGTTCACATCTTATTCATCATGCAATACTACACTGGGCCAGGATCAATCTACGTGGATTCAGTAAGTGCATGAACACCTGTGGCTTGCATTGTGTATGTTAAGCCCCACACCAGCTAGATACGGGGCATACAAGTCACCCCCTTTTTTTACTAAGAACATTGCTAACCTATTGAATATATTATGCAGTGTTTCCCAAGGCTATGGAGGTGGATAGTTACGGTGAAATTACTATGCAATGAGTTCAAAATACATGCTGGTTACATTGTTGAGAAATCGGCAGGCTGGCTTTACTGATTTTTGCAAGGGCAGAAGTAGTGTTTTGAGCACTTTTGGGATATGCATACGACCATTAGGAGAACCCAACTGTTGTGGTGCTATGCATCATGACCATTGCATGCTAGGTATAGCATTACCTAGAAAAATACTGATGGGGGACATGGTTAAACATTGTTTTAGTGTGTGGCCTGCTTAGGTGGTTCTTCATCCTTGTTGGGTGTGGAGGTTCGAGTTGGCATGCTATGGCCTAGTGGAGGGGATGGCTATGCTGGGGTGGTTTGAAGCATTAACAGGTAATGGGTGGTTTGCTGTAATTGTGCATGATTTTGCTATTGACGAGCATTACCTTTGTTTATAGCCTTTAACAGATTGATGGTGTGCAATACTATGCTCTTCTTACAACAAGCATTGCACAAGGTAGAGTATGAAGGCCAATTCACCCTGCAGGTTGCCCATAGGTTGCTTGTTCCGCCATTGATTGGTTTGAAGTGTGTTGTGATTGGGGAGGAACAATGTCATGTGATTAGGGGAGACACAAGGACTCTCACCCCCTCGAGGTAGGCGATCATCCCCATTTTGCTGCTAGTGCTCCACTACATCTTTCTCCAACTATACACTTTGTATGTCCATGAAAAATTATAGCATGGGTGTAAATGCTTGTGACATGGCAATGGTTATATGTTATGTAAATTTAAGGAAATGTAAACATGTTAGCAAATACAGTTTCAAATTGCAGTCCAGAATTTGTGTGTGGGTGTGATAAATGAAAGCCTTTATCTTTGCACAAATTTTCCTGTTAACAAGGCAACCAGACAAATGTTCATGGACAAGTTAAGAGATTAGACAAAAGTGGGACCACATGTTACTAATTAAAATTGCAAGCTTGTATAATTCCGGATACATCATTATCCCACATTAAAGCGCTTAGCTCGTAATGAAATCAAGAAAAAGGTTACACATTGCCTGACACATGATTAACAAACAATAATTGGGTAATTGGCAAATAGAGCTTTTCAAAAAACCATTTGTTGTGGGCAACATCACCTTGTGCTCTCCGGACATCAATTTCTAGTTTAGTTGGCCTAATCAACCTCGTCCGCCTCATCTGTATCTTCAAATTCTGTCGTCTCTATATCTTCCTATTCTTCAGTGTTTGCATCCTAAAATTCATCTTCCCTTTCAAGTCCAACTTCTTCATGTGCTGGCTCAAAGGTAGTCATATGGGGAAACACTGGAGGTGGGGGAAGCTGGACTGGAGTGGGCAGCTCAGTAGCTAAGGTGATGTGGCACTACATCAAGTAGTCAGAAAGCTGCTCCTGTCTAGCCATATACTAAGCCAGTTGCCCTTTGATTTGTCAAACTTCATCTTGCAAGCTGGAAATGTCAGGGCCATCATGACATTGGGGTCCGTCACCCTGAAGAGATGACATCACTTTGGCAGCACTTGTGCTAGGGCCCAATGTAGCATGTCTACAGGGAGGGGCTTCTTCATCATCAAGGCCTCCGTGTTTAAGGATCTTACAGATCATTTCTATCAAAATTACAGGCTTAGGGTGCAATAGCTCTTTCGCCGAACTGGTTGGTACTCCTGTTCATAGACATAGCTCATAGATTAATGAGGGATGACCAAAGCATCCTTTCGATGTCGAGAGTTGTGCCGTATTTAGGATTGAGGCTTCGATGACCTTCCCTACATCAATAAACATCCCTTTCTATATGGCATAATTCAACATAGCCCTTTCTTTTGAGACTCCTAAAACATGATATGCTGGCATTAGCTTGGCGGAAATAAAGTAATGCCATACCTTTTCTTGAATGGTCAAGCCTTTGCTAGGGAAGCTCCCCACTCCTGTCCTAGTCTTGTCCATATAGTGCCTGTCTTTGCAATGGCCTGAATTATCTCATCAAAATCAGCTCCTTGCCCTTGCATTCTTGAGAAAGCATCATCTGGAAGGTCAAGCAGTTAATATATGTGATTAATTGTGGTTCTATCAAATGGAACCCACTTGCCTCTCACAAGTGCCTTCAAATCCTAGTGTTCCTTGGCATTTGCATAGAACTCCCATACAACCAAGACATGCACTGCTGGAGGTTGTTTAGTAAACTCTTCCCAATGTCACTCATAGATAGTAGTAAGAATATTTCACATAGGCTGATGAAAACCCCTTTCTTGTACCAACTTCCTCCATACCAGTGAAGTATGATGTCTTTCTTCGACCTCTGGACTAACAAAGGTAGGTTTGATGGGAGGGTTGGATTCAGTATTCTTCCTCTCTTTGAAGGACTTGGAGCTATAGCTTTCTTCCCTTTTGGCGGCATGATGAGAAAGTTAAACTCAATATGGGCTAGCACTGCACCCACAGTTGATGACAACTTCTTGGTTACATTTTTTCCTTTAGGTCAACTAACAAACACCTTATGTGCACTCCTGAGAACAGTGGGTAATCCACACAAGTGTGCCTATGCAAATTGACAAGTTTCACATCCAATTATCACTGGAAGATGCATAATCCAAGAAATTCCAAAGAGAATATTGAACTAACCTAATTTCAAATGACCCCTTTCTTCCCAAGTTGTACGCCGAATGCGATGTTACTTGTAAGGATGACTACTTGAACCTCTATGAAATTGCAAGTGATTTTAGTGAGGGAATGATGTTCTCTCATGAACATTGGGGGTATCGAAGTTGAATGGAGAGGTGGTGTAGATTGGAGGTAAGCCAATCTAGACTTCCTTGTGGTTGAAGGGACGAAGTGGTGAGGGCCGGATCGTTCATGTTTTTAAATAAGGGGGACATGGGTGGTTTTTTGAAATGAAGCATTTTGCGGCATATGAGGGGGAATGGAGGCGCCTTGTCGTGGCATGGACACCGCATGCCGCGACATGAACTTGTTGACTCCCTTCAAAACATGCAGAGTTCATCCTTGCTGTGGCATGGACACTGCCACCATGGCATGAACTTTTTGACTACCTTTAAAATATCCAACCATCATCCTTGCCACAGCATGGAAAAGATATGCCGTGGCATGAATAGGTTGGTGTTGTTTGAGACAAATTATCCTACTATGGCATGACATTGTGCTACCGCGACATGTTGCTCCTGACACCTTATGCCTTGTTTATATTAAATTTCATGCTAAGGCATGAAAATTAGTTGTCGCAGCAAGAACATGCCAACTCGATTAGGGTCAGATTTCCTTGCAACGACATGGAAATGTGCTGCCGCGGCATGAAACCACTGACTCACGTCTCTTGTTCCTAAATTCTCATGCCGCGACATAAAAATACCCTGTTGTGGCATGAAATGAAAAATCCTCCATGCTAAAATATCATGCTGTAGCATGATAAAGGTTCTGCCGCCACACGGACCCACTGACTTGCTTACTTGGCTTAGAAAAATTTCATGCCGTGACATGAAAATGTCTTGTTGTGGCATAATTACCTTAATGGGATTGGCAATTAAGTTCATGCCATGGCATGAAAATTGTCTGTTGTGATCCCAAATGACTTCTAATGCATGAAACATAGCCTACTTACATTCAGCAACACAATTTTTTCAATTGACACACCGACCTGCCAATCAAAATTTTCCTGGTTAATGGGTGTGGGTCAGCATGTGCTGCTAGTCCAAGACATTTTTAAAAAATTCTCACAGTTATGCGATCCCATGTGGTGAGATACTCCATGATCCACATTATGCGTGTATTTAGTGTGGTCACCCCTCTTAGTCTTAAACATGTTAAGCATGGTTATGGTGAGCTAAATTGGGGGTGGGGAGAAACATACACTAGCTATGCATGTGAAGAGACATAATTGAGCAATCCTTTTGCCGGGGCCTGCCAATAACTTATATTACATGCTAAAATGTGGAGAACACCAAAGACTTGCTAGAAGCATGTCATAATACATTCAGTAGAGCATTGATTTGTTACAAAATATCCCGAAAGATGTCAGCCCTCGCTAAAAAGGCTTTAGGCATAGTTTGTGAGAACCACGAGCTTATATATACATTCAAAATAAAGGGATCCCACAAGAAAAATGCACGGTTGGGCAAGCAGCTTATTTGACATATATACATCCAGAAATACAATAGCCGGGGAAGGCTAGGTACTTCCACATCATGCACTTGCTAGCTATGTATTTCCCAAGTTGGTGTAGCCTATTCCCCTAGGCTATGTTGCCACCACTCTTACGCCAAGGGAGTCAGCAACAGGAGAGCACCATTGCAAGGATTGGCTAAGGTGTCCATTGTAATGTAGAAAATATTGAGATATTGCCTCCACAATATCTCAATATCATCATATGTAGAAAATTGGCAAGTCATGTTGGGCATATCCAACTGTGGGACCATTACGGACAGTCATGAAGTAGGACTAGCTAGGAGTTATGAAAGACCATCACAAAAGAGACCAGCTAACTCACTGCACTGTATAGGAGAGGCTTGCCCGCTTGAAAATATGTCATGTTAACGAGCATGAAGATGCTATAGTCAGCCCTAAAAGCCACATGTACGATGAGTATGAGAAAAGCAATGCATTATGCCAAGCAAGTAGGCCGAGAATGGATTGAAATGCAAGGGATGCATGCAGTGATCATTCATGGAAACATGCAAGATTGTTTTACTCATTTTCCTACGGTGGTAGTTCCCCAACAACCTACCTATCAAATTGTTTCAGGTGCTGCTGACGTTCCAATACAATGAGAACTCCATCTAATGCAAAGATCTGCAGACCAAATCAAGGAAAAGTTGAACATGTACTTGCCTACGGAATGAGAACAATGTCTTAAAATTGGTTCCTTACTCACTTCACTCCTATTGAGCAATCTCGCTTGAATGCACTGGCTCCCATACTATCCAGATAGTATACAACCCGTGCAAGCATGTCAACGATAAGTAATACCCAATGGGATTGGCAGCAGACTGGGATAAACACCTATGCATACACAGATTTTAGGACATCCAACTGTGTCCTATGGGGGAGTCAGAGCATGCATATGAAAGATTGTGCAACGTGCAATGTGTGGGCTAGGATGACTAACCAGGGTAGCATCAATCAAGTGCATAGCTAGGCACTTATCCTTAAACATTCCCAATAGGACACACCCATCACAGAAAGCATAGTGCCACACATCGGATAAGGTACCCACATGTTAAAGGTGTTCAGCACAAATTGATACGCAAGGAGACTAATTTGCTTCCTAGGCACATTATCATCATTAAAAATGTCTTACCACAAATGAGCAATCAAAATAATATCTTGCACTAGATTTGCATTCCCCCTTCCCCTGTTTGTGGTTCATCAGCAACGCGATATAGACGTTAACCACCTGCCATGCAACCATACATGACACAGCATGAATTTACCTTGTTGGAGTTTGGATGAACCATATCTGCATAAATAAAATGTCTGCACTAGCAGAAGGTAGCCCTTTTGCTTACCATGGAGTCTAGCTACTATCCTGGGGCAAGTGAGAAGAATATTTTCCAATCGATAACATAACTTTCCCATACAAACATGGTCTCACTGTGGAGAAGACAATCATCCATGCAAGCACTGGTACATGCAGCTAGAGTTTGCACAACCAGAGAGACAAATCAAACTCACCTAGTGTTTGAAATTGTCGGATCAAACGCATATTCCACTAATATCCGATCCTTCTCTGAGAACGGCCTCGAATGACATGTCGTGTCCCGGCTTGTTTCCTTATTCCCAGTTCCCTGCATGAAAGTAATAGTAATGGGTGATGAGGGAAATCAGCATCACTGATGTGCACCTGCTAAAAGGGGGAACTAAAACATCTACCGCAAAGGTTAGTAGGGGGACATTACAAGCCTGCTCATCCTGCTCCGCGTTAATGATGGCTTGCTTCTCCTTGTCACCAGGGGAGCACTTCATTCACTTCATGACAGGCTCATAAGGTGTCTTGATGGTGGGCCCTCGCTTCTTGAGTCTAGAACCCCAGCGTGGTGGTTGATTCCTAGACTATCCTAAACCTTTATTCTTCCTTCTCAACCCCACCTCCGACCTCACCCTCTTCATAGGCTCCACATCAACATCAGCCACAGGTGTCTTATTGCCCGACTTGATCCCAATTACCTTGCCCTTGTAATATGCCTTAGCATTGGCATCATTGGGAAGTTGTGCATCTATGTTACTATTAGGAGGCTCCAATGCCTGCTCGCCATTGATCATGTTGGGTCCCACCACACGGGTCTCTTGGGGAGCCCTAGTCTGAACATGGAACTTGTAAAGAATAAGTGTAATAACAAGATCATTGCCAGCACTACATGAAAGATAAGAAACAATTACCCCCAGCACTTCTTCCCTTCATGCACGTGGATCTCCAAAGCCAGTCGGACATACAAGTTCATGCCCTGCTATCTTTCGCTCCAAATGCTCTACCAACCCCTTGACCATCTGCATAAAATATTGTCAAGTTTCATAAAAACCATGCGACGTAGTGGCCTCTAGAGTAGACCAACATGTATACCCATCTCCTCAATTTCTTACATACCACAGAAGCAATTCATCGCAACTGTGGCCATACCTCAAGTCGTTCCACAATGGCGCTCTCATTCAGCTTGTTAAACTTGGTCCACATCGAAGTTTCCTGCAAACAGTTTAGACCAAGTGAATAAACTACAAGCTCTTAGACAAACAAAGTACAAAGGTTCATAGAGTGGGTCACATATATTCATACCTTTAGCATCTCTCGCAACTCATGCTCCCTTTTATGGAAGGCAGCCCACTGCGCCTTTGGGAGCATGACACTATCGTTGCCTGAGCATCAAGTGCATGTTTCAAATCCATGGGGCATAGCTACGCCAAAGGCACTACACGCACCTACAGAATGTGCCAGTGCCGGTGTTCCTTGCTCCATGCATGCGCCACCTGCAAAATGCTCCGGTGTAGGCTTCCCTTGCTTCATGCCTTCCTCGCCTACGGAATGAACTGTTGTCGGGGTCCCTTACTCCATGCCTACCCCACAGTGAGAATGTGCTGCTGCCAGTGTCCCTTGCTCCATGCCCGCCCCACTTACACCAACAGTAGTCAGTGTCTGTGGTTCCCGATCCACCCGCAGCTATGGTGGGCCTACATTCACCTCTCTAAAGAGTTGTTCCACATCCAGAGCACATTGGCACTCCATGAGGGGGTCCTCTATGTTCTCCTCCTCCAATATCTCTTGCACTACCTGGGCAATATGAAACCAATATGGTTTGTCAAGTGACTAGAGAAGAAATGTAATGCGTGGCCATAACAACTTTAAGGAAAGTGGTGAGCAACATAGATTAAAATTTTCAAAAATGTAACATGTCACCACACTAGAGCACTTGAAAGGGCATATTGCACCTGCACTCTGCCGAACCCCACATTCTTGAGGGCGCTAATCTTATTGCTATAGCCCTTATCACTCCAATGGCTAAGCAACGGCAATGATGGTCTTCTCGGTGGCTCCGACCATCGCCGATGAGTTCAATGTGCGAGGTACCATACTTGCAAATAACATAATCGATGCATATCAAGGGGAGACACAATCAATAAACTAGGAACAAATATAATAAACACAATACTACATGTCATACACACCTGCAGAAAGCCAAGGCACCCTCCAATAATGCGTTTGTTAGTTATTTGGATGCATGGATAGCATCATCTAGATGCTCTATCACATGCGATCCCCATGCATATCCCCTATTATATTCACATCAGTCACATGGTTCAAATAAAAATTGGGGTGTGATTATTGGTAGTTGGACATAAGAAGGCCGACAAAGCATATAACACAAAAACTGCTTGAACCTATCTCCCATGGCCCCTGAGGCAATCTCATCCCTCAACATCTTCACCAGAACAACACCTTGATTCCTATACAATCCCAGGCTCTCTCTGAGCTTGGCAATGTTCGATGTCCTGGTTGGGGGCTCAACCGTAGCTCCTCTCACACTAAGACCAAGGATCGTCACTGCATTCTTCCCGGTCAACCCTATAAGTTGCCCATTGATGAAGAACTTCCTGTCCCTCAGCCTATACTACATCACCAAACACCTTAGTAGTGGGGGCTCAGTCTCCGTAGTGATAAGGTAAGCAATCCCCCAAAACCAAGTTCTTCAACAACCCTTTGTTGTGCGCTCGAGAGCTATGTAATCATTTTGAAAAACCTATGACTGTGTAGGATCCTTCCATAGCCAACTCCGTGGGAGCGTTTTCCCCTCTTCCAGCCATCCCTGGAATGCACCTACACATAGGAAGGAACATTACCCAATGGTCAGATCATGCTATGGCCCGTGGTAGGATGGGCGGAAAATGAAACATGCCCAAGTAAGAGAAAATGGCTTCACGTTATGGTCAATGGAATGAAAAAAAAAACACGATAAGTAACAACATGACTGCATAAGCATTAAAAGAAGCATAGAACATCATTGCAGCTGTGTAAGAACATAAAGCAAGGCATCGGGTTAGTACAATTCAATAACCTAGGGCATTCAAACATGCAAATAGAGAACCATCATAAAACACAACAGGACACCACACTGCAGAATAATCATGTGAATGTCGCTCATGCCCTGGTTAAACACCTTGGGATTGATGACTGTACAAGTTACACTATCAATCAAAATAAGCCAATGAAATTGTTACAGAAATAATAAAAAGTCACATGCGAATAAGGGATTGCCCATCAAAGGGTCCAATAACATATTAAATCCACTATAAGGCTGCAAGCATGAAGGTTCTGATACATGTGGGTTACAAACTATACTAGGACTATACCCATTGTGCATGATAGTGTAGTGTTGCATATAAGTATACATGTCGTATTGCCATTGAAAGAAGGAAATTAAATTGTTGGATTTGGTGTAAAGAACTGAACCAGGCACATGGGCACCACGAGTAATTTGAAGCGTAAATGGACACCCCAATTCAATTTCCCAACATACATTGTGATGAATGCTTTGCCTATTATTGGCAAATGAACTAATGTAAGATAGCACAATAATAAAGTCATTCCAAGCAAGTGTTATAGTTACATCATGAGATATTCATTCTCTCCTACGAAACCAATTTGCAAGTTTAGCAACCAGACCACATAATTATTCTTAGAAAAATACAGGTTTTAGGAATTCTCTCATCAAAATCTCTAAAGCTAGTCCCAAGTACATGCATCATATACTATTTTCTCGCCCTTGGGGATTTGAAGCTTGTCCCTTCTTTCCCTGTTTTGGTTGCTCTCAGCTAGGTGCAAGTGGTGGATTTTTTAGTACCTTATCTCCCTCCATCTTAGCAACACATGTGGATATCTGTGGAGAGTTAACTGATCCTTCGATGCCCTCTTCATGCCACGCTGCATTGTACCATTTCTTCACCTCTTTGACGTCTTGTAGAAGTTGTTGCCTTGCTGTAAGCACATGGTGCATTAATCGTGGATGACCAGATATTGCATCGTGGACAAATCAAAAACATATAGCCACCTCATCCATTGTTACCATGTCCGGGACTACATTGCTGAATGAAAAATTAGCTATCCCCTACCTAGGATCTTTGTTTATCCTCTATAAAAGAAAGTACGGTGGAAACTCGACTATGTGCATATGCTTAAGTAGGGCAAACAGGTGCCTACAAACAACTCTAGTTGATTCTCACAGAAGGAAACTACAATTCCCATTGTTTCTTAGCCTTGAGAACTACAAAAGTCAAGTATCTTTCGCAAGCTTTGGGTATATAGCTTCATATATACCCCTGTCCTTGCCTTCTACAAAACTTTGCACCAGATATACATCACTCTTCCACATCTCTTGTTGGACTTCTCTGAAATTGATTAATGTGTATATGTTAAAGGTTTTTTCTCCACTAACATTGTTGTTTTCCTTACCAAACTGGCCTCCTTAGTCAGCTTATTGGCAGCCACCTCATCGATATGCCTTCTTGCAAGCACCATATTGAACTTAGTCACAAACTCATAGAGCGAAGTCAACCGCCCGGTGTAGTGGTCCATGAAAGCAAGAAAGCCCTCACTCCTTCGGTTGGTGCACATACCACATCATCTCATTAACTTATGGTATATGGGAACCCATTTGTACCGACAATCATACACTTGTGGCAACCATTGATGATTGCATAATTTGTAGGTCCCCAAAAATCTCTGCCAATTTGCTTCAAAATCCTGAGGGCTAACTAAGTTTAGACAAGTTTACTAAAGTCCTTTTGAAAATTCTTCTCTTCTCTATAATACCGACTGAGCTTCTCAAGCACGTTATGAAGGATATTCCATAAATAAAACTTGTGTCGGTCATTGAGGAATATGGTTTGAATGGCCACCTTGATTGCTCGATCCTGGTCACTGATGATGATAGAAGATGTATGGCCGTCTATTGCATCATGAAAGGCACATAACAACCACTCAACGGAATCAACTGTCTCATCACAATGAGCCCACAACCAAATACTATTATCTGCCTATGATGATTCAAACCCACAAAAAGTGCAAATGGCATTGAATATCAATTGGTTCTATACATTGTGTCTAGACAAAGAATGTCACTAAATGCCGTGAAATTTGCACTCGAACGGCCGAGCTGGCTAACATCATTCTTCTCTATGGTTACACATGCATTTAGGTCCTTATCTTACTTTTGAAGTAGATATTTAAGCATCTCTTCAGCATTGCAGCTAATAAGTTGTCTGCGAATATGACACATCTCATTTTTCACGTCATTTCTTATGAATGTCCTATGCTTTTCTTCATCTAAATTTTCAACAGCCACATCAAATGCCTTGGATGGACAAATTCCCATGGTAGTGCAATCTTTCCAGAGCCTCCATGTAGAATCATCTAACATACAATGAGAGCGCAAAATTAGGGTCTCATCAATGCTTGCTAGCCCATGTGTGTGATCTTTGCAAGATTTTTCCACCACCCATGGTTCAAGCATAGATCTCTTTATTATTATAGATGCCATACATGTAACCCAACCAAATTGCCTTGCTAGTCTTCTTCTACTAGTCTTCTCAGTTTGCTTGCTCACATCACCCCATGCCAATCTACTCTCTTGTGAGCATACATACTGTCTCCACACCACCTCACCAGAGGATCTCAATGCCTGGAGTTGATTTTTTCAAATACTAAATCCACCTGCCTATGCATACATATTATAGAATGCCCTTGCCTCCTCTTTGCTTTCAAACTCCATTCCAACATGTGGCTTCAAATCATCAGCGGCATTAGTAATATGTCCCTTCCTAAATGATTGTTCATTCCTATTAGCTGGACCGTCACTAGCTTGAGGCAAGGAAATGTCTGCATAACCCCTTTTACCCATCATTCCTTCCAAGGTAGGTCTTTTGTGTGCTTAACACAATAGGTGGACCTCTACACAAGGAAGAAAGGATACTACTCTTCCCCACTCATAAAATTGCAGCAATGGATTGCATATGTATACTGCCTGCATAGAAGCACATCATCATATATACAATATAGCAAACTCAATAGCCTTCCAAAATGTATAAAACTGGTTATACAAAACAATATAACGGAGAAGAAAACAAGCCCATAGCAATAGACCACATTGACTTAGCATAAACAATCTAAATTACAGCCAACCGACAAGCCTTGTGCAAAACCGATTCAAGTTTGATTCCCAGTGGGAATGGATGGTGGATGATGGCATTTCCATTGAACCCTACTCAACAAGTGTGTGTAGGAAACATTTTCCATTTTTTTTAGTATACATAGGATTCAGATCCAGGGGGTTATTTTAACCCATTTTTGCATTGTTTATTTTTTAATGTATGGGTGATCTTTTCTTCACATGATTCTAGGGCATGTTGCATACATAACAGAAAAATGAGATCAACCTATTTTAATTAAATATAAATTATGTACTATGAATCTTGATTTTTCCCTATTTGATCTCTTGTTTGCTAGTGCATTACTCAAATATTCTAAAATCATCCATTTTAATGAATTATGGTGGTGAAAAACATTGAAATATACTACTCTACCAAAACGGTGAGCTTAGATCATCTTCTTAACTATGAGAGATGAAACAAGTCAGCAAATAAAAGTGGTTGCTCCAATGGTAATAACTTTTTTCATGCTGCAATCATGAAGCATTTAACCATGAAATGATTAACTTGTAATATGGGGGTGGGAGGTTCAGTAGCCTAAAGAAATGGAGGATGATCAAGAAGATAAGTTAATGAATGAATGGAGAGTGTGAGTCAGTAGTATAAGGAGCCATACAACATAACATGAATCCAGTATAACATAATGAATGAATCAAGAGTGTGAGTCAAGAAACTTTACTTTGCTTAAAGTTGTTAAACTTACATGAGTCACATATTCAATCACCTTCGGAATGAATTTGAATGAAGTATTCTTCAGTTTAAGGTGTGCCTCCTTTTAGTTCGCCAAGTGACTCTACTCATTTTGTGGTGTCAGTCCACTAATTTTCACATATTTATTTTATTACCCTTAATTGTAACATCTACCCCTAGCAACCATTGATTGCACCTACACTTCAAAATGAGTTTGTCAACTTTCTAAGGAGCTTACAAGCTAACCATAACATTAATAATATGTTTTCCATCCTTCTAATTCATAATCCAACTTATTCACACTTGCTTTAATTGGTACTATGAACTACTCTATGATAAAATTACCTGGTACCGATACTAGAAAACAATTAATCAACCACTTTTGATAAAATTTTTGCATATAAATTCAGGAATTTCTTACAAAATGCCAGAAGAAGTAGACTTGAGGAATTTCATGCAAAACGGGAGCTGAACAGTTACTCTAACCTTTCCCGATGAGCATCTAGCTAACTACAGAATGCAAGATGCGGCTCCTCCAAAGATTTTTCTTCACATTGAAGGGAAAATTAAGCTCTGCCCAATTGAGATTTCAAAGCAGAAATCCCTTTGTACTTCAAAAATGCTATCAGCAATGAGGGATTGCTGCAATGCAAAGGGCGGAGAGTAAATGGAGGCTAGGGCAAGTTTAAATCTCAAGCCCAAATCATTGTCACAGTTAGGGATTTGTGAAAGGGAAAAGGGAGAGGACAATAGCCCAAATCATCACCACATTAGGGATGATTGGGAGAGATAATGGAGAGAAACAGAGGGAGGGTTTTGCACGCTGGATTTTTTGGACGGAGAGGCTGGAGGGGTCTGGAATTTCTGATGGGAAGGCACTGTTAGGGGGAGAAAGGGAGTCATGGGAGTTGGTATCTTCATGTAGAGAAGAGGGGGAAGTGGGAGGAGATTGACGATGTTGGGGAAGAAAGGGAGGAGATCATGCTACAAAGGCGGAAGTAAGAAGAGAGCTTCTCGTTATTGAGAGGGTAGTGTTGGGAAACAATCACAGGTAGATCAAGTTTTCACACCGAAAAGGAGGCAGCATCAGGTAATAAAGGCAGGGAGATTGGGTTTTCACGCCGAAAAGGGGGGCTTTGAGAGAACAGCCTTTTCATCAAAGAGGATCAATTTCGAAGAAGAATGGGAGGGAGATTGGGTTTTCAATGTCTAAAAGGTGGCTTCTTCCCTAGGAGGGGCAGCATCGGGGAATAAAGGCAGGATGGGTGTTACGGTCATGGGAAAGCCTACTTGCGAGTTGCCTTATAGGAAATTGTCAGGCTAGCCTTGCGCACCTTCACCATCTAAGGCCATTCATTTACAATGGATAGTGGATGATGGTGTTTCTATGCTACAGTGTTTTACAAACAAGTGTATTATATCTTTTCCCATGAATATTTAACTTTTTTTGCATCTTTCACAAAGAAATCTCTTCATTGTGAATGCACCATGCTTTTTGGATTTTAATTAAGCTTTGATACAACTAATGGTTTAACTACCATTATTGTGAGCCAATATAAACAAAGAAAAAATTCTCATAGAGGAGTTCTTATGCACATATGCTTGGATAGTGTAACAGGAAGGAAGCACAATAGAGAGATAGAGTGTAATTAAAAGTGCAACAGGAGATAATGTGGTAACATAAGTTTTCTAACCAAAAACGAAAAAAATGATTTAGGGCTATTACGCCCCTTGCTTTTGCACACCCATTCGAACAGAGCCTAAATACACATTTTTATTAAATAGCATACATTCATGTATAAAGTTTAATTGCAATTAGATATGCAATCTTATTTGTGCAAAATGCAAACTTGTCTAAAATATAACTCCATAAATTATAAGAGATTTTAACTAAGTAGATGATTTATACTAAAGACATGACTCATAATTCTACTACAACTTATACGAATCCCAATATCATTGAATTAAACTTTTATAACAAACTTATATGGAGGACTACTGTCACGCTCTGGAAACAGTGTAAACAAATATCATTCCCAAATCCAAGGGTAATCCTCCAAGATCTATCGCATGAAAGATGAAGCATAACCATGAAATCAATAATAACAACTCATTATTAAAGAAAGTATTATAGTACAATCCACAAAATACAATCCTTCAACATAAAGCAGAAAATACAACATTTATTAGGGTGAGTTACAATAACTCAGTAAGTAAAATAGATGCAACTAGCTTATGCGATAAAAATACTTGTCAAATTGCATTAAATATCATAAACTGTATGATTTGATAGACCACTATGAAAATTAAGTAAGAAAACATTCTATACCACCTGTCTACATGACCATCACCTCGTCAGGTTGACACCTCAAATCATACACCACTTGTTCTAGAGGACCACACCATCACATCTATGGGATAACATCCCCTATTCACTTAGACCTCAATGATTTAGGCAACATCGATACCTCAGATCAAATACCATCTAGTTTAGAGGATTCTATCATCACATTTATGGTATAATATTCCCAATCTACTTAGACCTTAATGATTTGGCCACCATTTGGATAATTTGACCCTTTCAATGGGTCCAGAACATCCAAAAACAAGAAGATCCATTATCTGAACATCCAGATCAGACATCGTGGGGTTCATAAATTAATAATTTAAATATAGTCATTCATTTCCTCATGATTTGGCAATCTTTTAAACAATTTGATCCTTCCATTGGGTCCAGAATGTTTAATAATCTCAAAATTAAATACTTGATTACCTGATTTAGAGATCGTGGGGTCCAGATATCAACAAAATAAATTTGACCATTCAATTTCACATAATTTGGTGACTAATTGGACAATTTGACTCTTTCATGGGCTTCAGAATGTCCAAAAATTCCAGAATTAACTATTTAATCACCCAAATTAAGGATCAGACATACTAAAAATCACCAAAACATTTCTGGTCATCCGTATGGCTGCTGAACTGGCGAATGTGTGCCGGTGCCATAGCTGCTGGGCACTAGCTAGCTGGGCTAGAGCCTGGCTAGCTCACTAGGCTCTAGACTGCGCTCGGCCCACAAAACCAATTTTTGAATGGGGACTTGTGTCCCTTTTTTATTTTATATATATTTTTAAAACAATATTATCCCTATATATTTTAAGGCATTTAAACTATTAAAAATCATTTATAAAATGCTTATAACCTATCCTAATCATCCATCATTGTCCATAGGTAATCTAAGGTCTAAAATGACTAAATTTGATGAAATTGTTATATTTTAAAATTGTCAAATTTTACTAATCAAATATCATTATTTGACCCAAAGATTACTACCCTAGGCAAATACTTATTAATAAATATATCCAATGATTCAGATCTTTCAAATAACATGCATAAATCAACATAAAAATTATTTTTATTTAACATATTAATTAAACATGATATGTTGTAATTTAGTTAATCAAACAAATTTATTTCAACTTGAAATCTCTTTTCTATGGTAATACCATTATTTGGAATTCATCTAATAGGTCAGATCTTGAAAATAATATGCAAAAAATTTGACATTTAACATTTTTGGCCACCACGTAAAAAAATTCCAAACGGACATTGTCTTTGACAACATCCTTATTCTCTTTTCCTTATTCTCTCTTCCTCTATTCTTTTTTTTTAATTTTTTTAATTTTTGTATATTTCTCAATATACACAATGATTCCTCAATTTGACCCTTGGGATGTATTCCACAGAATAAGAACTTTGATTTAAGACTTATATTTAATATGTAATTCTATCAAATATAGAATTTAACAAAATTTTATTTTCAACGTACAAGAAATTTTGTCAATAATTGAACAGTCATTTCACATCCAATTTTTACAAAATTCATATGGCATTGAATTCACAAAAAGTAAACATAATCAATAGATCTGATCATCAAAACATAATATGTATAAACCAAAATAATTTTATTTTCAAATTCCTTGAAAATAAATATTTTATTATTTCACTTCGATATATCCGTATCATACACATATTAATGTATATCTTAGCTAAAAACATAGTTTATAATAATCAAATTAATGATCCAAGCTAGTATAATTATCACATAAATAGCATAGATATATTTAAATCACTTACTTGGATGTAAGTCGACAAAACGAAAAGATGCATAAAATGGATTTCCTTTCTTACTCTCCTTTCTTCCTTTCTTCTCTAGCAGCAAGGACCCTTCTTTTGCATCCCCGGCGCACCACCCCCCCTCCCCCTCCTTCTTACCAATACTTATATTAGGGAGCAATAATACATACATGTCATAAACTAACAGCTCACAATTACATCGTTGAAAAATCATATGCATACAAGTCACCCACCGCATTATTATATATAATTTCAAATCATCGGCAACCACTTGTTACCAACACTTTATTTTTATTATTTTATTTTAATTTATGGTCATTACATTTTCCCCACCTTACAGAAGTTCCATCCTTGAAACTTGCAATACATTAGAGAAAGGACAAATTAGGGTAAAGTTGTTGTATATCTTCCTCAATTTCCCATGTGGTTTCTTTCTTATTCTGGTTGCTCCACTAGACCAAAATATGCCTTATTGCCCTCCCCCTTAACTGTTTGTCACAAATATCAAGTATCCGGACTATACGCTCTTTGTATGTCAGGTCCTCCTCAATTTGAAACATCTCTGTGCATAGCACATGAGAAGATCTACTACATATTTACTCAACTATGAGATATAGAATACATTGTGAACTTTAGATAAAGATGACAATAAAGCTAACCGATATGCAACTCCTCCAATGGATTCTAAAATCTCGAATGGCCCAATAAAATGAGGACTTAGTTTTCCCTTCATTTCAAATCTCATAACTCCATGAGTGTGTGACTTTTAGAAATATGCTCTCCAACTATGACTTAGAGATTTCGACGCTTCTCATTAGCATATTTCTTTTGCTTGTCTTGAGTAGCTTCAAGATGCTTCTTTATCAACTTGACTTTTTCTGCTTCCTGCTATATTATTTAAGGAGCTAACAACTTTCTCTTGCCAACCTACTTCTAATATAGTGGTGTGCGACATTTCTTACCATATAATACCTCAAATGAAGCCTTGTCAATACTTACTTGATAACTATTGTTATAGGCAGGCAAACTTCATCAATGGCAAATGACAATCCCATGAACTCCTCATGTCTAAAACATAGGCTCATAACATGTCCTCCAAAATTTGCATCATTCTTTGGGATTGACCATTTGTTTGAGGATGATATATAGAGCTCAGGTGTAATTTTGTCCCAACTCCCTTCTACATATTTTGCTAGAATAATGAGATGAACTGGCGATCTTTATCTAATACAATTAAGACAGGTACACCATAAAGCCTAACAATCTCCCGAATATATAATTTAGCTATCTGATCTTTGTTGGAGGTCATCCGGTATGGTAAAAAATGAGTTGTCTTGGTAAGTTGATCCATAATAACCCCGAGAGCATCACAACGTGCCCGAGTTTGAGGCAAAATAGTCACAAAATCCATTATGATACAGTCCCACTTCCATTCTAGAATCTCAAGTGGTTGTAACAAACCTATCGGCCTTTGATGATCAACTTTAACTTGTTAACACATTAGACATTGAGCTACAAACTAAATAATTTCCCTCTTCACATTGTTCCACTAGAAGCATTCTCTGAGGTCTTTATACATCTTAGTAATACTTAAATATATGAAAAACCTCGATTGATGTCCCTCTTCTAGGATCTATCTTTGGAGACTATCCACACTATGCACCACCAAGCAATTACGGAATAACAGAGTATTATCTGGTCCATATTGGAACTTCGTCTGCTCTCCTTGATTTACTTTGTCACAAATGTCTCGAACAAATGGGTCCTGCTTTTGAGCTGCCTTAATTTGATCAATAAGAGTCGGCTTAATTTGTAAAGCACTTAGTTGTCTTATCTCTTTCAGAGGCAACACTTCAAGTCATATTCTTTCCATCTGGCAGATCAACTATATCTAATTTATAAGTAGAGCCACTACTCCTACATGGGATTTATGACTCAAAGCATCTTCCACCACATTAGCTTTACTAGGATGATAAAAAATGGTGATATTGTAATTCTTTAATAGCTCCAACCATCTCCTCTACTTGGGATTTATCTCTTTCTAGGAGAAGATATATTTAGAACTCTTGTGGTCTGTAAAAATCTGTCTTCTCACCATACAAATAATATCAACAAATCTTCAAGGCAAACATGACTACTATAAGTTCCAAATCATGCGTAGGATAATTGTACTTATATGGCTTCAATTGACTTGAAGCGTTTGTTATCACCCTACCATGCTGTGTGAGACCACACCTAAGTCCTTTCGTGGAGGCGTCACTATACGCCACAAAATTACCTCCACTATCTGATAAGGCCAACACCGAAGCTGTGGTTAATCTATTCTTAAACTCTTGAAAACTCCTCTCACATTCATCATCCCATACAAACTTTGTGTTGTTGTGTGTTAATCATGTCAGGGGCATTGAAATAAAGAAGAAATTTTCACAAATCATCTATAATAACCTACCATACCCAAGAAACTATGGATCTTAGTCATAGTAATAGGTCTCTCCCAGTTCACCACCACCTAAATCTTTTGTGGGTCTATAGAAATCCCTTTACCGCTCATCATATGTCCAAGGAAAAAGATGTTATCTAGCTAAAATTCACACCTTTTTAGCTTATCATACAACCTTTTTTTTTCTTAGAACATGAAGTATATCTCTTAATTGTTTTGTATGCTCCTCTCTACTCTTAGAATATACCAAGATATCATTGATGAATACAACCACGCACTTGTCTAAGAACTGACGGAATACCTAGTTCTTTAAATCCGTAAAAGTTGCCAAAGCATTTGTTAACCTGAAAGACATCACTAGAAATTCATAATGACTATACCGAGTAGGAAAAGCATCTTTTTGTATGTCTTCTTCTCTAATTTTTAACTAATGATAGCAGGATTGAAGGTCAATTTTGGAAAAGACAGTCATCCTTGCAATCAGTCGAACAAATCATCGATGCGCAGTAGAAGGTATTTATTCTTGATAGCCGCTTTGTTCAGTTCTCTGTAGTCTATACATAATCTAAGACTACCATTTTTCTTTCTGATAAAAAGAACTGGTGCTCCCTAAGATGACACACTAGGGTGGATAAACCCTAAGTTAAGCAATTCTTGTAACTGCACTTTAAGTTCCCTCAACTTTGTTATTGCCATGCGATATGGTGCCTTAGAGATTGGACTCATCCCAAGGACCAAGTCAATAGTAAATTCAATATCCCTATCAAGAGGTAATCTAGGCAGTTCATCTAGAAAAATATTTGAAAATTCCCACACCACAAGAATATTTTCAACTTTCAACTCTTTCTCATTGACTGTTATAGGTAACCTTGTCATCCTTGTCTCAACATCTTAACCAAATGAAGCGATGACATTAAGTAAGACACCTTTCTTTGATTTCCTTTGAAGATAAATTCAACTTGATCCACTGAACATATCCTAATCTTCCACACTTGGCAGTTTATGCTGACTATAGGTTCCCATAGGATGGGGGTGAATTAGGTATATAAAAATTTATTGCTTAACCCCTGCTGACACTTTTTTCTCTTTTTGTATGTGGTGCATTGTAAGCTAGTTAATGAAAATGATAAAGTGTATGAAGAATAAAATAGATAAGCAAACATATACACACAAATAATATTATTTTTATAGTGGTTCAGGACCCTGTCCCTAATCCATAGGGGAAGATTTGATCTCTTTTACAGCTCTAATAACATATAAAAACCTTCCCAAAATGTAAACTAATGGCTATAAGGGATGCAATTTAAGGTCATGAAAGATCGATGACAGTTTAAGCTCTTGGCCATGAGTGGAAGGGTTTGCATAGGGTTTAACTCATTTGAAAAGTATTCCTTCACCACCTTATATCATTCTACCTTTTCTCCTTAAATAGCTTCTTCATAAATTCTGACCATTGGAGAAAATGGGTTCCATTGAATAAATAAGCAGAAATGAGAGCAGTTTTGAATAAATAATACAATTGAGATTTCTGCCATTAAAGTCTAGGCCTGTCTGATTTGTCTCGAGCTACTGCATCGCCATTTAGAGAGGAATAAAAGCTGTATCAGAAGATGTTCTTTGTTTGACTTATCACAGCTTGAAAGCTTGCAGTGTTGCTTGTTGCCCGAAATGGTGAATGGGACAAGTTTGCATATTGAAAGTATGGATGCAAATATCATTTAGATGAAAGTCACATGAATCTATTTTCTTTTGATAAGTCATAGCCTCTCTTTGTCTATATTTATTCATCATAAGTTGTAGATGAATTCTCCATTAGTTTCTCTATTAGTCAATCATTGGTGAGTAGAATTTATCTATTGTAAGTAACAGACGATCTTAACTGCCATAGATAAAGTATAACTAATCGATAGACAAACTTTGCTTCATCTTCATGAATTCTTCTAAGAGATTCATTTGTCAGTCGATACTTCATGCATGTACTTTGTCTGTTTTAAGTAGCAAACGAACTTTGGGTGAAGGAGACAAAGTCAAGCTAGTTGATTGAAAAACTCTCTTTTATCTATACAAATAGACGAAGTGTGATGTTTTTCTTTAGTTCCACATTTGTCTATTGGAGATGACAGACAAATTCTACTTTGTCTTACTCGAATAGATGAAGTATAGTATTCGTCTGATGTAAGTAATAGACGAACTCTACTTTGCTTTGTCTTGGATGAATTATTCTATATGTCACATATAGGTTTGTCTATAGTAAGTTGTAGACGAATGAGCCTTTGTCTATTGAAATCCCTTTTGTCTAAGTACCTACTTTGTTTGTGCAGCTTTATCTATGCTCAGTATGTAACTTCTACTTCATCTTTCACTCTGTTTGTCGTAAGTAACAAAAAAATTTGATCCACAGACAAAGTGGAGTTTCTTATTTGTTTTGCATTCTTTGAGTACCAGGAGTTTATTTTTGCAACTTCTCTCTTTCTTCAATCTTGATTTGTTTTTCTTGGCTTAGCTGAAGCTATACTTTTTTTATCTGTTCATCTTGCCTTTTTGTGCTCAGAGGAATTCATTCTTCTAACTTTGTTAGTCAGATAAAGTTTTTTTCACTTTATGCATGATTATTTAGGTAGCGGTTCCTTTTTTCTTCCTTTATCTGAGTGTTTGATGAGATTATTTCTTCTTACTTTGTATCAGATAAAGTTTGTCTGGTCGGTGTAGATAGTTCAAGTTTCTTGAACAACTTTATGCTCTTTGAATATGGCTTCATCTTCTACTACTTCTATCTTGCATTTGTCTATAGAAGTTTTTCTTTGAGATTAACAGACAATGCAAGTTCATTATAACGCATCTTCGAAGCCTTGTATTCTTCCGTTGTATTTGTCCATAGGAGTCTTCTCTTAAATAATTCAACCTTTCTCGTTGCTTGTCTTCAAATCTTTTTCTTCTTCTTCTTCTTCTTCTTCTTCTTCTTCTTCTTCTTCCATAATCTTCTTTAGTTCAGCCTCTTTGGAACTTAGTAGATAATTATGGCAATTTGTTGCAGATAATTATGATTCTGCACTTAACAATTTTCTGCACTCCTTACATTGTTGGCTTTCAAACATAATATCAGAATGTATTTTATCCTCATATTATTGTAACATATTGTAGAGAAAGGATAATATACATCTCTATTAAGTGCATAATATAAAAACTTAAGTAAATATGGTGCTTAGTATGATTCAACAGATTAATGCATTAATGAATGATCAATAAGTTTAAATGCACCATAAAGTAAAGAATATATGCATGCGTAATTAAACATTCATAATTATGTATTTATATTAATTAACATTTATCAATCATGTGTATGTTTGTTAGAGATTTAAGTACACATATGTCTTTTCTTAATACAAGTTTTGTTATTATTAAAATCATATAAAATAATACTGATATTGATCACCTAGATGCTCATCCAATCTATGTTCAAGATAATATCTATATCTTTCATAGGCATGACCACTAGATCAACTAACATCACTATCTCTCCTCTCTCAATAGGATAAGATACATAGACATGATTCACGACCATAATATCACCCATAGGTGATATGACCAATAAACTCCCAACCATCTTTTGAGAAAGTGAAGCATCTTTTTGGATAAACTTATATGTTATAAAGGATCTATCTACTCTAGTATCAAATAAAGCATGACAATAATGCTCAAAAAGTTTAATAATACCTTTCACGATGCCTGCTAAAGCCTGAATGTCAAAGCAACTACCTGAACAGTTTGCTGACCACCACACTACTATGGTGCTGCTGCTCTACCAACCACCTTGGGCTATTGATGTTGTCGTGAATGTTGTTGCTACCCATTGGTTGAAAGGGATTGACATTCTTTAGAATAATGACCAGCTCCTCCACAACAAAATTAGGTCACCCCAACTGTACACTCTTTAGCAGGATGATTCATCTAGCTACATTGAAACATGCACTCCTGCACTACCCGGAGTAAAACTTTTTGTACTTGTTGCACTTTTTATGAGAATTACTTTATTTTTTGGACTTGAATCCCTTAGATTTAGATCCTGATCCAATATATTGCACCTCCTGCCTCTTAGCCAATGGTTCCCCTCTATTTAGGGAATCCTTGCATTTTCTAAGAATGCCCATAAGTCTCTTTCAACTCCTTCTCAACAAGCATAAAATAGTCTATCATTTTTCTATACATCTGACATTTGAAAAGCTTAACTTTGGCCTTAATGCCTGTTATGAGACCATTCTCTAACCTTTTTTGCTTAACTTACTTGTTTACAACAAATTTAGGGGCAAACTGAAGTAATGCAGAAAACAGCATCTCATATTGGGCGACTGACATCGACACTTATCCCAGCTCAGCAAATTCTTTGGCATTTTTAGCCTAGAGGCTCAAAGGAAAATATGTCTTATAGAAATTTTTCTTGAACGTATCCTAAGTAATTTCAATATTCTGACTCTCTAGTACTTGCTTTCGCTGCTCCCACTATCAATGAGCATTATCTGTTAACTGAAAGCCTATAAGACAGATTCTCTGTGCTTCTGCCTAGCTTAGAAAATCAAATATCTTGCTCATAGAGCCAATTTTCAACTAAAAGGTTGGAGGGTTCAAGTAGTGAAAAAGCAAATCCTTCCTAGTACTGGTCTTTTTGGAGGGTAGCTTCTAGCGCTTTTCCTTTCCCATAGACCAAAACTCCACAGTTTGGTCTAACTACCTCTCTACAGTCCTTTCTTGCCCATCTGCTCGAGCTTGCTCCGATTAATCTTCATAACGCCCTGCACTAGTTTCTTCTCCGGTAACCTCATTTCTTTGTTCTGATGGTCCGGCCCTCTACCCTGATCTGGCTGATGATTATCTCATGGTGCACCCTCTCTCTATCCCTTAGCCTAGGTACCATGTATCTATCGAGCCTACTTAGTTGATAGAGCCGAGGGTGTAATTGCGATGATTTGACGCTGATCTGTACCTAGCCTCATATTAAGCTATTAAAACTGGGTCATTATTTCTTCCCTGAGCATCACCAATTCTTCTTGCTGAGTATTCACCCTTTCCATCAAGGTCATCAAGGTAGGCCTCCTTTTTGCTTCTCTGTTGACCCTCGGACAACTTTGACCTTGGCTCCCATTAGTAGGATGACTTCAACTAGTTCTTGCTTCATCCTTTGCCAGGTGGTCCGACACGGAACCTCCTTCTTGCACATTCTCCACAGGCTTCATACTATAAAAAAATACAATATATATTTCAACATATATTGTAAACAAGATTATTTCTCATCTAATCCTTTCACAATCAAAATCTCTATTTTATCATAAAGAATCCTTAATGCACACATCTATTTAAGGCACTTATACCTACCCCAATTTCTTTTATTTGATTTTAGGTCATTTCATTCATTATATTCATCTTTAATTCAAGTGTATTTTACTTTGATACTAACCATCACCCCCCGATCCCGGCAACAGTATAAACAAATATTATTCCCAAATCCATGGATGAATCTTCCAAGATCTATTGCACGAGAAATGAAGTATAAACATAAAAGCAACCACAATAGTTCATTATTAAAGAAAATATTATAGTATAATCCACAAAATATAATTATTCAATATAAAACAGAAAATACAACATTTATTTTTATTATTTTATTTTAATACATGGTCATTATAACTACTATCATCCATATTTACTTCTAATATATAGTCAGGTGTTAATCCTAGGTGTTTGATTATCAAGTCACATCAGTCTCTGTATTATGTAACTCATCTTGCTTTTTTTAGATAACTACCATGTCTGAACTCACAGCAGAGGAGGAGAGAGAACTAATTAGGATACAAGACAACTTTGGAAAAACTGCCCTACATTATGCTGCCTGGAAAAACAACTATGAAATAGTTTGTATGCTCCTGGAAACTGAGTGTCGCCATGTCCCATACATCAAAGACAAAGATGGTCGCTCACCTCTTCATATTGCAGTGGATTTTGGTAACCAACGGTCAATGTTAGAGCTGCTCGAACAATGTATAGATACTATTGAACAATTGGATAAACGTGGAAGGAACGTACTTCATAATGCTTTACTAACTCAAAGATTTGGAGTTACTCAAAAGCTACTAGAACTAAATGATACCGAAGGGTTCTTAAATGGGTCAGATAAAAAAGGAAAGACGCCGCTTCACCTTGCATCCAAACTAGATATGCACACCTCAAATAGGAAATCAAAGCCTACCACGAGGAAGAAGGATGGTCAAACAACCCCTAGACGTGGTTCCTTTTGAAGGTATCATCTTTGCCTCCACATGCATATAAAACACCATTCTAAGAAACTAGGCTAGCTTCCAATGTTGTTGATATGTTCACATCTGCAGTTATTGCTTATAACCCATATACGCCCTTTTAAGCCGTAGAAACCTAGTCAAAAATTGTTTGGGCTAGGCAAACTCTAAGCCAGTTGCAATGATATACCAGAAGTATTAAACCATTCCCACTTGCAAAACTTGAATGCACTACATGGGGTAGATCAAAGTAATGAAGACTTCTTTCAAATATGTCTTGAATGAGAGCCTATCTTATTCTGTTAGAAGTTATCTTATATATGTTTTTGGTAACAAGAAGTGGCATATATAAGATAGGAAAATAATGTAGGCTTGCATTTAACTAATCATAAGATGGAATTCCTTTTTTGACACTTACCTATAATGTAGGGTTGACCCTTAACTAATCATAACAAATATTTTCTTTCATTGAATCTTTGGGAAGTCAAAAAAAAAATGTAAGAGAACCACGCCATGATCTTACATGTCCATTAATTGTTAATGCCCATAGAAGGTTGATAATAAGAAGAATTTTTGATTCAGTTAGTCTTATCAATAACCACTTCTCCAATAAGTGCGATGTTGTTCATAATCCAATCTTTTATTTTCAACATTGAATTCATTTCATTTTATCTCAATGTTTGGAATTCACCTACAGATATCACACAGTCTATAATCAGAAGACTCTAGTTATTAGCCATCTTAAGACTCGTTGGATCCTGAATGTTTCGAGGACAGCTAATAAAAATTTAGTATACTCTTCATCTGCTTTTGGTTGGTCAATAAGCTTTGGTGGGTGTTTCTGTCCAATCCCTTCAAATGATCCAAATCATCACCACTACTCATGTTTCTTTGAGTTAATTATAAGCATGTTAGATATTACTGATCCCTAATGGTGCATAATGATATGATAAAAGGAAAATGTGATAAACCTACAATGCCAGCTACATTTTTATCATTTACAAAAAAAAAAAAACATAATTTGTGACATTTGTAGCCAATGTTATCAAAAATGGACTAATGGTTGAATTGGTCAAGTGTCTAATTCACAGTCCAACTGGTTCGACAAGCCAGTTCAATTGGTTGAACTAGTTTCCTTTTTTTTAAAATAAAAATAAAAAAATAACATAACATAATTTTAAAAAATCTAAGCCATAGATATTAATCCAAATGTATAGATCTTTTGCATAATAATATACTATTTCAATTCACCTTGTTATTTTATCAATAATATTAAAATAACAAAAATTATACTAGTAAATCGAACCAGACTAGATCACACCCATCAACTAACCAGTTCACTATTGAACTGGTCTAACCAGATGGTTGAGTCCAATTTTAATAACAATGTTTTTAACTATATATGTAGTTATGCATGAAACCCATCACATGAAATGGTTGCCTGGAGTCAGTCCATTTTCAATGAATTATAAGATTTTTATTAAATTTAATCTATTCATGATATTATTCAATGTACATATATTTATGAGGCAAAAAATTATATTAATTGAAAACTTATATATATAAAAACATTTAGGAGTGAATATGTAGTTGTTTAAAGCTTTTTAAATGATTTTAACAATAGAAAGCTCTAATATAAATGATTTCAAGTATTTTATATAAAATGATATTGATAAATATAATAAACAAATTGTATCTCATTCAATCTTTATTTTTCATTGAAAATAGACCATTTGCACGGAGTAATTGGTTAGACCCATTTCCTTTGGAATATACTTCAAGTTTCTAAGCAATGAAGCTTAGCGGCCCTGGTGCCTTTTTCAATCCAACTTCTTTCATGGTCCTTCTGACGTCAGCAGAGTCAGTCCATCTGTTTGTAGTCGCACAGGTGTTTGATGTCAGCATATTGTAACCACAATTGTAAGGTTCCAGATCATGAAGATCCGTGGAGCTTACAAATAATAAGAAGTGCTCCACATACTTTGATGTTGGGCAGGACAGGCATTGAAAATATCATTTCCTAAGCCTCATTGAGTTAACCTGCTCTACCAAGAAGGTCAACCATGCACCTATATTACCAATCCAAAATCATCTAACATTTGACTGAAGATCTTCTGTCCCTTAGCAACCAACCCTGCATGGCTGTATGCATGGAGGAGTGAAATGAATGTGATGATATTGGGTTTAATTCATTCAATGTCCATCTTTGCGAAGAGCTCAAGAGCTTCCTTTCCATGGCCATGCATTGCCAATCTATAGAAAATCAAACAGAAAAATAAGGAGAGAGATAGCAATAGATTGAAACTAAGAATCTTATTTCTAATGTATGTTTCAAACCAAGACCATTGGTCATCTATTTAAACAAATACAATTGCTAT
>JAYJMB010011007.1:0-48676 GCA_036873735.1 Pouteria campechiana
CTGCGGCCCAAAGCGGACAATACCTCGGTGGGAGGCCAGGGCGTGACATAATGGTATCAGAGCCGACTTCCGCGAAATTGGCGGTGTGCCGGCGGGGACCGCTGGGCCCTTAAGGGGGTGGTAGTGTGACACTTCCCACATTGGAAAGCCAAGTGAGGGAGTCCTGGGCTATAAGTGGAGGTTCTGGATAATCCATCGAGGCGCCTTTTGGAGAGGCCCCGAGTGCTGCGGCGGCTTGTGGGATAGTCCCAGGGGACAAAACCGTACGGGCTGTGGCCCAAAGATGACAATACCTTAGTGGGAGGCCAGGGCGTGACATAATGATATCAGAGCCGACTTCCGCGAAACTGGCGGTGTGCCGGCGGGGACCGCCGGGTCCTTAAGGGGGTGGTAGTGTGACACTTCCCACATTGGAAAGCCAAGGGAGGGAGTCCTGGGCTATAAGTGGAGGTTCTGGATAGTCCATCGAGGCGCCTTTTGGGGAGGCCCCGAGTGCTGCGGCGACTCGTGGGATAGTCCCAGAGGACAAAACCGTGCGGGCTGCGGCCCAAAGCGGACAATACCTCGGTGGAAGGCCAAGGCGTGACAATACTAAAGAAAATATTATCATAAAAAACTCACATGAACTTTATTAAAATATTTAATTAGCACCTCTCATTACTTCTTCACCTAAATTACAATGAAATAACTTTAATAGGTGTTTTTTTAATGTTTTTTGTATAAAATTTTTATAAATAATTTATATGCTTATGTTAAGAATTGTTTATACGAATTTTAAGACTAAGATCTCTAAAAAAATCAGAAAAGGAAAATTTCTAAAAAATGATTTTAAAAATAAATATAAAATTTATGAAATGAGTTTTTAGGTTTATTTGCTCCCAAAGTTTGTAAAATGTTCAAATTGACCCTAAATTAATTCTCATCTATTACTAATTTCAATTGTAATATTATGAGGGGGAAAATTAGCAATGAGGTTTTTATAATTTTTATCTTAATTTTGCATTAAATTATTAATTATTAACCATCATTTCTTTATTTATACTAAAAATCAATCAATTAAATACTCAGCATTCTTGCTAAACAAATTGTAGAGGCAGATGTATTTACTAATGAAATTATTTTGAACCCCAAGAGGCATTATATTATGCACAAAGATTATCTATCTATCTATATGTTGCTTTATAATAATATATTTTTCACTCATAATAATAGGTCGTCTAATGCTTCAGCAACAAATTAATTTTCATGCTCCACACCTGTTTAAAGAAGCCACCTAAATAATTATTTTAATTAATTACTCATTTCAATTTTAATATTATGAAGGAAAAATTAGAGGTAATGAGGTTGTCATAATTTTTATCTTAATTTTGCTTTTCATGTCGCACACCTATTTAAAGAAGCCACCTAAGTAACCAATATTTTTAGTACAAGAGGCCTAATTCTCATTAGAATTTATATTTTATTTACATAATTATTTTAACTTTTTCAATCATTTCTCATATATCTTCTAAAATGAGAATTTAAATCTCAAATTATTATTCTAAATTTTTAAATATTATTTATTTTCTATACTTTATTAATTATTTTATTTTATCTTCTCAAATGGATGAACTCCAAATAAAATCAAGTCATTTGATAAATATATCAAAATAATTTTGTAGATAAGTTCATTAATTAAGCTTCCAAATTTCATTTACTTGCTAAAATCCCATTTTAACATTTAATTTACTTAGAACATCGAAAATTATTTGCTCCAATTCTATAAAAATTGAGTAAAATATTTACATCAAAAAACATAATATAAGCTATTTTTTATTTAAAAAATATTTATTTATCTAATCAAGAAATATAATTACAAGTCAATGAAATTTTAACTATTATAATAATTAAGATGTTAAATTCATATTGTCTAATTAAAATTTTTAGATTAGTTAAATTTATTATCGATATTCAACTTTTAAAATCATTTTATGTCATGCTATTTTTATGTGATAAAAGGATTGTCTAATAGTTAAGATATCAAATTATATCAACAAAATATAAAAGGGATAAGAAAAGGTAAAAAAAAAAAAAACACCCTCAGTGGATATGCAGCGTCTCTGAGCCTATCTTTATGACTCGTAATATCCAATTAGGCAGTGAGTGTGATAGACTTTTATCACCCTAGCCTTTCTTTTATGGACTTCTTTGTTAATCTTAAGTTTCATAAATGTGTTCAGTGAACACAACAGACTTCTATAGCTCTTCTCTTCTCCTTTGTGGGACTCCTCTATCACTCAAAATTTTATTAGCTTAAATTAAAGTCATATACAAGTTTTGTCATTATTAAAACTACACACCTAAAGTCAATATATATTCTTGACTATATTTTATATTCAACAAAAGCCATTGACTATAAGGATGTGAAAAAGCTATTAGAGTTAATATTTTGACTAATTTTTAATTTTGGTTCTTATATATAGTCATCCTACTAGAAGTTTTGCTTTGCAATACTTTCACATTTTTGTGAAATGAAAAGAAGAATAAAGATGAGGGGAACAAGAAAATTAGAAAAAGGTGAGATGAATAGGTTTAAGTAAAAAGAGGCAAAATGAGATAGAAGAGAAAATAAGTAGACGTAGAAATGGAATGTTGAAAACAATAAGAAGAATGGGAAGTAAGAGGAGAAAAATGAAGCTTATGAAAGGATGAAGTGTGGTGAAAAGAAATTTTGGATGAGGTTGGGACCATTGAGAGGATAAGGCAAAAGATGAGAAGAAGGATGAGGAAGAGGAGGAAAAAGGAAAAAAGGAGATAGAAGGAAATAAGCTAGTGCAAGGGCAAGAGTTAGGTGAATAAGTCTAACAATGTTAATTAATAGGAAAAAGCAAGATGTTATTAAAAACGTGTGCAGTAAAAGCAAATTTTCAATTAGATAGAGGATTGTCGAGAGTTAGAGGAGAAGGCTGCGGAAGACGTTGGGAGGGAAAGAAGTGAGCATAAGAGCAAGAGTCAAAGAAAATAGTAAAAAGGATGGAGTAAAAGCAAAATAAAATGGTAAACAAACATGATGAAGGAAAAGAAGACTAAAAGAAAGATATTTATGACTAAGGATGGGTGTAATATAATCAAGGTAAAACAATAGAATATGAGAAGGTTAAGAAGTAGAAGTGCTAAAACAAGTTTGAAATCATCAAGTAAATTAATAATTAGGGGGTAGTAGAAGCATAATAGACAAGGATGAGAAGTAGTAAAAGCAAATATGATAAGGTAAGGGATCTCTTAAGAAGCGGAGGTCAAAGAGTAGAGGGATGAGAAAGATGAAAAAAAAGTAAAGAAACAAGAGTTGGAGAAGAATTAAAATGGATAAGTTAAATGCAATAAAAGGAAAAATAAGAAACTAGGACGAGACAAGGGATCTCTTAAGAAGAGAAGGTCAAAGAGTAGAGGGATGAGAAAGGTGGGAAGAAAGTAAAGAAATATGAGTTGGAGAAGATGGATGAGTTAAATGCAATGAAAAGAAAGATAAAGATCAGGTGGCAAAATAAGAAAAATTAGGATGAGACAAGGGTTCTGTCAAGAAAAGGAGGTGAAAGAGCAAAAGGATGAGGACGATGGGTGGAAAGTAAAGAAGCAAGAGTTGAATAAGGAATTAAAGTGAGAAATAAGGCTTGCTTGCCCACCTTCTCCATTGAGGGCAAGTGGAGAAATGAGGCTTGCCTTTATCATTTGGGGCATTTTGGAAATACTCACCTTCTCCATTGAGGGCAAGTTAGGAAATGAGGCTTGCCTTCACTATTTGGGGCATTTTGTGAATGCCCACCTTCTCCATTGAGGACAAGTGGGAAAATGAGACTTGCCTTCACCATTTGGGGCATCTTGTGAATGCCCACCTTCTCCATTGAGGGCAAGTGGGGAAATGAGGCTTGCTTTCACCATTTGGGGCATTTCGGGAATTCACATTTTGCTTACACCATTAAGCAATCTTGAATATTTCTTTTGAAATATTTTGATAAATATGGATTGCCATTTTATTGAAATTATTATCTTTCAGTCATCAGTGTAGGTTGAACGTGGGTTGAGCGGTGGCTTTAGACTTCATCATTCACACTTTGGTAAAATGAACTATGCACCATAATCTATTTATTGCAACTGACGAGATAAAAGAGTATGCATAATTTTATCTCTCCTTGGAGCATAGTCAGGAATTTTGCCTTTGACTGACTCTCGATATGATCTGAGTCATTCTTACATAAACCAAGAGCATGTGATTTTAAGCTATCCAACAAATACCCCCAAGGGTAGATCGTTTGAGTAATGGGCGATAAACCCAGCAGATGATCTAGGCTTGTGTCTCCACTAAATCTTGACCCTTGGTTTTCTAAATAGCTAGTGATATTCTTTCTCCTCTTTCTCAATTATCTTCACATCTTCTCCATTTGACGGAACCTTCAACCAGAGTTGTTGTTGCTGCTCTTGAAGGTAATATGTAGAAAATAGGAGATCTAGTAGAGGAAATCTCGGAGGATGCTATTCTGCATATTGAGAGTCACCTTGTCACAGATGAGACATTCTCTTCTTCTTTAGAGGCATTGCAGCAAGCCGAGATTGATAATAATATCTGTGAACTATATAGGGGAACCCAAAACATTGACATTGCACTTTCATGCTCTGCTTGGTGGAGATTTCTTTTAGATGTTGTCTTTTGCTCGTATCAAAGCCACAAAAGAGTATAGTAAAGCTCGTCAGGAGTGCTTGGAAGATGAAGTATAATCTTTTTGCTCTGACTTTACTAGATTGCGAATAGCATTATCCTTTGATGTGTTTGCAGCACTAAGAGATCTATTTCTATTTCATGCTGAAGGCATAGCCAGTTTGAATGGTGACACCTCTTGCTTGTCAGCTATTTTCAAGCAACTAGAGTCTTTTCAGCAGGCGTGGGCACAGTTTTTGAGATCATCAAAGATGTTATGATTAGCGAACTTCATATTTAGTGGTTAATTGTCGAACCACTAATTCCAAATCGCCAAAAATGTCTAGTTTTATGATTCCAAAGTTGAGGGCGATCTGAAGTCCTAAGACCAGCACCTCATACTCCCTTCATTATTGGTATAATTCTTTTCCAAGTAGACGGAATATGGGAAGATGTCTTTTTGAGGTAAAATAAAGATGATCCCAACACTAGCAGTGACAGTTTTAGCAGCACGATCAAAGCACATGTTAACTTAACACTTCCTCGTCTAATAGGTCTTCTTGTATAATATCTTCTTCATCGACTAAGTGATCTATCAAAAAGTCAACCAAACCTTATCTTTTCACTACTTTTTGTGGGATAAAGGTAATGTCAAATTCTGACAATAACAATGACCACTTTGTTAATCATCCCAATAGTATGGGATGAGTGATTAAGAACTTAAGTGAATCTGCCTTGGAAATTAGTTGGATCTCATAAGCAAGAAAGTAGTGTCTCAACTTTTGGGATGCAAATACCAATACAAAGCATGTCTTTTCGATCAGAGAATAATTATATTATGCATTGATCAACCGGTGGCTAAGGTAATACAATGCTTGCTCCTTTCCATCTAGATTTTCTTGTGTGAGCAATGTCCCCAATGATTGCTCGCTCTTAGAGATGTATAGAATAAGGGGTTTACCCTTAGTTGATGCAGCCAAAACTAGAGGATTCCAGAGCAATTCTTTAATGGTATCAAAGGTTGTTTGGCAAGCTTCATCCCAAACAAAGGCTATGTCCTTCTTGAGTAGGTGGTGAAATGACTGACATCTTCTCACCAAGTTGGCAATAAATCTTTTGATGTAAGATAGATTGCGTTGTAAGCTTCTCAAATCATCTATGTTCTTTTGGGGAGGCATATTCTTGATGACCACTACTTTTTGTGGGTCCACCTCGATTCCTCAAGGATGAACAATGAATCTCAAGAATTTATCTGACTTAACTTCAAATGCACATTTGAGTGGGTTCATGTGTAGCTTATTTTTCCTAACGTACAAAGACAATGCGTAGATCCTCGTGGTGTTGATCATGACCATTGAATTTTACTAACAAGTCATCGATAGAGAATTTAACTTGTTTATGAAGCATGCTATGAAAAATAACTTGCATAGCTCTTTGATAAGTTACTTCAGCATTTTTTAATCCAAACTGCTTAACTTTATAATAAAATATACCCATTGGAGTGCGAAATGCAATAGATGTCTCGTCTATCGGTGCCATCTTGATTTGGTTGTAGCCTAAGTAGCCATCCATGAATGAGAAAGTGTTATAAAATGATGTGCTATTAATAAAGAGTTCCATGTGTGGAAGTGGAAACTCATCTTTCCGATATGCTTTATTGAGATTGTGAAAATTGACACAAATTCGGATTTGTTCATTCTTCTTCTTGACTGGAACAATGATAAACATTCATCTTAGGAACTTGATTTCTTAGATAAAGTTGGTTTCCAGCACCTTGTTGATTTCATTAATGACCTCTTGTTCCAAGTCAGGTATAAACTTCCTTGGTGCTTATTTTGCTAGCCGCTTGCTTGGTGAGATATGCAAAAAATGTATTGCAATATCGAGATCTAACCCAAGCATTTTAGAATTTGTCCATACAAATACATCTTTAAATTTCCTAAGAAGATCCATCAACTATTTCTTTTCTTGCTCTAGTAAGGATTTGAAGATGAAGATAGGGTGCTTATCTTCTTCTATACCTAGGTTGAACTCTTCGAGTTCAACAATTGTTGGCTGTCCACCATCTTTTAACCTAGGCGGAATTGCGCTACGGGTTATCTCTTCAAGGGAAGAATCAGAGCTAGTGTCTCCTTCCTCTAAATGGTGAGGGTTTGGCTCATGGTCGGACTCATGTACATTGCCATCATGAGTCTCACTTACCGTTTCTAACTCTGATTCTGGAATTGATAGGTTATCAACAATTTCTTTGTCATCTGTATCATTAAGTCCCTCTAAATTTTCTTTTGGTTCTTTCTTGTCGGACTCAAATTCTTTCTCTTCTGTTGATTAATGTGAGAGGTGGAAACCATGTAATAATAACCCACTGTCGGTAAAGCGAACGATGTCTTTGGCATCTTGGACTCAGTAGAAGCTGACTAACAATCCCACATAATGAGATCGACGAGGAGGTCAATCATCTTTCTGTATCCCTTACTGAATTTCTAAAAATTTTTGGCACATAGAAATTTTTTGTGTAGAAGATTGGAAGCACAACATTGTCTGTAAGGCAAGCCCATCTTTTTGAATACCAATTCTCTTTTTTGCCCTAAGGATAGCTCAGGCTCTTTCTCCTATACAATTTCTAACTCAACCATTCGAGTTAGTAGCCAATTGTACTTGACCAACATGGATTGCAACTTTTCTCCTTTGATTTCTCATCCATTGCTTTTAGTGCCAAGATTGAAGGATGACTCTTGCTTTACTTGATTGAGGTTCCCAGTGATCTCAAAATGCAAGATTTTGTTGGTTTTAAGACTACTTGAGAGTAGCTTGGCATTGAAGGCAACAATGTTGTAAGAGTAGTTATTACAGCTTCCCTAATGTACAAAGCTCTGAATGACACCGTTTGTTTGAACCATTTGCGTTATAACAAAATTATATTATCAATCAACATATGTTGTGGATTATGGAAATAAAATTTTTTATCATATTCATCTCCCTCCCTAGCACCAAAACCCACCAGCCAAAGTTCCATCACTAATGGCACTTATTAATAGCTCTTTTAGGAATATTATTTTTTTATCTGGATATTATTTAATTATTTATATGTTTTAATTTATAATATATATGTTTAAACCTTATAACTTAAAAGTTTCATGAAATATTTTTATTATTATTTTTACTTATATAGTTTATTTGTTACATTATTATATATTTATTTTTATATCAATATATCAAAATATATTTTATAGATATGTTCATAAATTGAGCTTCCAAATTTCATTTACATGCTAAATATCTCATTCTCTTTACTCTGAACATTTAAAATTACATGCTTCCATTCTATACAAATGTATTTTGTCATCCAAATAAGGCAATCAAGTGGGCTATAATAAAGAAAAATGATATAAAGTGAACTATTTACATCAAAAATCTTAACACACCCTATTTTTTATTTTAAAAGGTTTTAGTTGTTGGGTCTCGTGGGCATGGCTTAACCAAATAGGGAGGGGTGAATTTGGTTTATAAAAATTTATTGCTTAACCCTTATCTAATTACTTTTCCTCTTTTTTATGCTTGTGTGTAAATTGTAATAAATATAAATTTAATAATTTGGATTATGCATATAATTTGATATAAATCATCTATAATCAAATATAAGTTCAATGGTGAAAATACTCTTTTCAACATTTTCCTTCATTATAGCCCACTCGATTGGCCGATTTGGATGATTTTTTTATATGAACAAAATATATTATATTTTAAATTATTAAAAATAAGAAAAAGAGATAAAAAATTAAAGGAACATGAAAAATTGAGGGAAGAAAGGGCATGATGTGATGTTCAAGAAGTTAATAAATAAAAATAAAATGAATTAAGATAAAATAGTTAGATTTTTTGTATGTAAGATGTGAAATAATGATTAAAAATATAAATAATAAAAATATATTATTAAGTAGTTAAGATATTAAATTATATAAAAAATATAGAAAGGATAAGAAAAAGTGAAGAAAAATCTCCACGCTTTTTTCTTGTTACCAAACCCCCCTACCCCCCAAGTAGACACGCGGCGTCCCCGCGCCAGTTTTCGCGGGGTACCGATGCGCTGCGCATCGCAGATAAATTTCGATGAACTAGTCAATAGGCCGGTAATCAATGTACTGCGGCCGCGGGCAGCGCGTGAGACATATTCCGGCTCGAATGGCTGTTGTTGTCGTCCGCTCCTCGACAGAGCGATGAGATTGAGATAGAGAGGTGAAGGATGACCTCCCTCTCTAAGGAAGGAGGAAACTGCGGAGCAGAATCTTGCTCCTCCTCCTCCTTTGCCTCCCATCTCTTACCCCAGTCAGTCAATTCCTTCTTCTCCTGGTCGCGCCTTGGCCTCACCAGCAATAGCAATGCCACTAGCACTAGCAAGAGATCGTCATCATCTCTGAGCATCTGTGCAGCTCCTGCTCTCCTATCAGATGCGTCTCTCCTTCCTCTTTCAACTCCTCCCTTATTGCTCTCCCAACAGACGAGCAAAATCAGCAGCACTGGAAACAATTCCTCATCAGATTCTCCATCTCCATCCCAACTGCCGCATATGAAGGGTGTATCTTCCCCAGGTTTCCCTTCGAGTGTCCGGATTGATGGTCTCAATCCCGCCTCAAAGGGAGCCGGACCTGCCTTTGTGGGTCAGGTCTTTAGCATGTGCGATCCTTCTGGAACCGGTCTTATGGCTGTCACCACCCGCCTCGATGTTCCCTTCATATCCAGACGGTCAGTTTACTTTTTCTCCACCAGGTCTCCTCCGACTATAACCTTCTCTTTCTGTCATGCCTTGACAATTTACCTAGTAACTCCTTGGACAGCCAGCTTATAGCTTGTCTTGGATTCTCCATTTCTGAATCCATACAAAGCTTATCACCGTTTGGCATTGCCAATCGCAAGCATGATACTTTTTGAGGAGCTGCTAAATTTCTAGCTGGTAAATTTAAACCTTGACTGGAAAAATTAACACTATCCCATCACTCATCTAGATATGAATTGAATGGTTCTGTGATCCCAAAACTCAATACAAGGAAATAGCGAAGATCACACTTGAAAAGATTAGGGTCAGTAGAAATATTGCTCTCTTAGAGATCCTACGTGCTTGCAGTTGTCAGCAGTCGATGTTTTTTGTAGCCCAATTGACGAGTTGATTAACATCGTATTGATGGATGATGTTCACGTTGAGCTGACTGGTACATGGCAAGGATATTGCAGACCCATTCCATGTTGGCATGTCTGCAAAAAATTCAGCTCTTAAATAGCTCTCTACACACCAAAGTCAACATGTCTGGATTTTGCCGCACATATGGCAGATTTAGAACCATTATTACTTATTAGACTCCAATGCATAATAAAATGTAAGCAAAGGGGTTCTTGCGAAGATGATATCCATCAGTACCTAAAGGTACAAAGGGTGGCATTGCAAAAAGCATTGGATAGCCTTCTTGGGTGCATGGTCTGCAAGATGTGTAATGATGTTGTGAGTTTGTATATTTGCTTGGTAAACCTTTCAAGGCCTTGGTTAACACGTAAACCTTGGACTTCTTGCTCACTCAATCAGAGTGTCAACCACTATGATAACCAGGAGTTGACTGTTGGGTTTCAATTAAAAATGTTGTGTCCAAAACTTTGGCCAGTCTTTATTAATCCAAAACTCAAGTGGCTCACATTAGATAATAATGAGATTTTGTTTCTGTTGCTAGGTGGTGATCCAAAAAGTTCCAATTTTTGCTGAATTTTGACTTCGTTTCATATAGATGTTGTTAACATTGGTAATGGATTTAGGGCATAACAACATAAAATCCAAAAGCTTCAATAGTGGGTTTAGGCACTCGAACATTTTCCTTGCTTGGCATACTTGAGTTTTTGATATGCTTCAGTTTTAGGTCCTTCTTTTGAAATGGGTTGTGAGGAACAGTGATGAACTAAGTAGATTTTGTGCAAACATCATTATAGATCCTATAGATTATGCCTTCAATGCATTCAATATCATAGAAAATTCTGAACTTCTCTCCAACTTTCCTTTAGATTTTGCTCATCCTTCTCCTCTTGACATGCAACATGGCTGAATTTCCTAATTGACCACCAAAAATTCCTATAGTTCTAATTACCATTCGGTCTCACTTGCCTTGAAATATGCCTTTGTGTGGGCTTCTTGATGCTCGATTACTCCATTAGTTAGAATAATTTTGGATGATAACACTAGTAGTGGGGTTGATTTGATAAGTCTACCCCAAGATTGAGGCATTTCTTTCTGCATCCAACCCATTAATTTGTTGATGCACTTATTCTTCTGCTAACCTTTAGGATTATTTAAAAAAAAAAAAATAACCCTTCAGAGGCTCTTAAACCTCTTATGTTTTGTCTAGGTTGTATCCTTTTTCAAATGCTCTAACTTGTGGACATCAATCCCAAGTGGATTTCACATTCAATATTATACTCTATGAATCTGCTTATTTTCTCCTTAACTTAGCCATTATATGCATTAGCATTCACACTGACACCACTAAAGTGGGAGCCAGCATTGGATGATGATGAAAAATGCAGGATACTAGAAATTATTTTCTGTTTATATTTGCAGGACACCTGAGTGGTTCAAAAAGTTGTTTGCAACAATTACTAAGAGTGAGAAGAATGGGCCTGTTTTCCGTTTCTTTATGGATCTAAGTGATGCAGGTAACCTGTTTTCCATTTCTTCTTGATCCATCCAAGTTGGTAAGGCTCAGGGTGTGAATAAGTCGACAACTTCAACTAATCAAGTAAAGATTTTGAGACTATGTTTCCAAAACTACCAATATCAATGATTAGCTTGCAAACATTCCTATTAATGGAATGCTTAGATTGAAAATTTTAATATCCCTGTGATGACTTTCCTTGTTTTGGAGCATACAATAGCCTTGGCATGGCAGGAGGCATCACTCGCCTTCTTCCTCTGCAATCAAGATGCAGAGTCTACTACTTAATTTCATCTTCAGCTTCTTCACTCTCACCTCCTGCTATCTCAATGTCATAGACTACTAGATGTGCAGCCTTACACTCAAGACAAGCCCTTTAGTTATGACTTGGCTTGCCACTTATTCATTTAGGTTCTTATAAAGTATTCTTTGCAACCTCTTTTGCAAAAGATCCACTAATCTAATTTGTGACTCCATTCTATGCCTCGATTAGTAGCAATAAATGATCTACTAGGACTAGTTATTGGTTTCTTTCCCTAACAAAAAGTTACGTGCTACAACTCAACAACTTGATTAACATTCTCCTCCCTACTAGGTTATCGTGACTCATGATAATAACCCTTTCACCTTTAGAGCCATTTATGGCCTTGCCCACACTATTTGAAGGTCAATTATCTCATGACTGGCAACTTTCAGCCCATCAAGATACTTTAGCTACTTGTTAGTTCTTGGTATCTGCTAAATCACAATGCGCAAAGTGATGAAGAAATTCTCGTGTATATTCCACAACATTCTGGCTTCCTTGTTGGCACCCCCAATGTTGTTGGAATAGGTACTGCTCTTAGTTAGGCAGTAAAAACCTGCCCTTTAGTAACTTCTTCACCTTAAGCCATGTTGCCACAGCTGCCTTCCCTTGTCTTCTACAAGTATTTTGGATACAGCCCACCAAGCTCCACTCTTTAGTCTATAAGTAACTACTTTAACCTGTTTCTCTTCAGGCACACCTATCATTTCAAAAAACTTCTCCACTTCATAGATCCATCTAATGAAAGGCTAGATATCGAAGTTGCTGCTAAAGTTTGGAATATCAATTTTGAGGCAATAGTCCTCTGCATTCCAATCATGGCTCTTACTTTGTAGCTCCATCTTCATCATCTGAATATGAAAATAGGTAGACTGCCTATGTGGGATTGCAGGACTGCATCAAGGGGCAAACTGGCTATGAGCTACATTTTGGGTAGGGTTGTTTCCACCTTTTTCATGATTCTTCTTTGACACAGCAGAGGGGAAGTTGAACAAAAAATTAAAAAGGAATGCAATAAAGAAAAAGAAAATAATTGAAGAAGAAGAAAAGAAGTCTTTATATTTGATTTTCTGATATCAAAACAGCAAAAAAGTCCTAAATGTCCTTAAAAGTATTCTATATTAAATATGTAGAAATCCTAATAACTAATGGGCTTTTAAGTAACTTAATAACTATTGAGCTGACTCATGGCCCTGTTGGTCCTAATTTGATTTGAAAGTCTTTGAATGCTCCTGCATCACTGTTGGCATTCAATCTCAATCCAGCCAACATCCTATAGATTTCATCAAACCTATGATTCATTGCTTGTAGTTGATCTTCCATGGTTGTTTGCTAAGCTTGCAACACCACCCAAGGTTCTACACCCCTTGATGACCATCAGTTATGCTCAATCTTGTCATTTGACATATCAGGTTGTTGAAAAGCTTTAATACGACTTATGCAAAGTAAAAGAGTTATGGTACTATAGTAACAAAGTCCTTGAATCTACAAAGGAAGACTTGAAAAAAAGTTTAAGAAAGATGGAAATATTTGAAATTTGTATTGAATTTGAGCTAGAGTTACATTACTTTTAACTTAAGAAAGGAACATAATAAAAAAAGAAAAGTGAGTAAGCAAGAAAAGAATAAAATCTCATGTTAATAGAAAATACTTACCTATGTCATGAACCTTTCCAATTTCTTCTGAATCTTTGCATTTAGGTTAATCTTCTGTTGTTGCATTGAGTTTTCTCTTCATAGGAGTTTGTCTTTCCTGAAGTATTGGTGAATTAGTACATTAATGCACTCTGTTAAAAAGAAATGGCTGATGCTAACAACTTATTTCGACTTCTATGAAAGTTCATTATTACTACCACTAATACCATTACTACGATTTTTTTACTGTTATTATGACGTCTATGAAAGTTCTTTATTGCTAATACTACTATTACTACTGCTACTACTACTATATTACTATTACTATTACTATGATTATTATCATTGTTATTATGACTTATATGGAAGTTCTTTATTACTACTGCTGCTGCTACTGCAGGTATGGTGGTGGGTGGTTGGGGGCACAAATTATATGCTGGTTTCTGCCAGTTGGATATGTTAAATGTCTGACTATTCCAGCTGGTGTGGGGGGCTCACTGGTTATTTGCTACTAGTTTTCTCTTCACAGGCGGTTGTCTTTTGTGAAGTATTGGTGAACTAGTACAATAATGCACTGTGTTGAAATGAAACTTCTAATGCTAAGCACCAATCACGGATTCTACATTTTATTTAAAATGATTTATGGTGCAGCACAAATTATGACCTGACCTATTGGTTTGTGTCAGTTTCATATGTTAAACGGCTGAATATTCCAACTGGTATGGTGGGTGCATGTCGCCTTGATGTGGCATATGAACATTTCAAGGTAAGTCTCTGCTGGGTTTATATCAATATTCATGGATGTAATATTTTTCTGTGTCTTTATTATCTTTTTAAAATGATCTGACTGCAATATTTTCAATTCATATGGTAGGCTGCTTTCTGGGTTGCCACTGAGCCTTTGGTACTTTGTTTCCCAGAATCTAGTCCACATTGAAAGTGGAGCTCAGATGATGGATAGTGTACAATATAAGATCTTAGTTGCATTGCATTTTTTATTCCTTTGTTAACAATTGGAGTAGATTCGCAAAGAATATGATAAGAAAATAGAGTTTTGAGTGGGGCTAGGCAGAATTATTGCGAGTAATAAAAGAAGAGAAAGTGTGATCTCAATAACTAAGCAACTAGCTCTAGGCAGTCACATTTTGTTAGCAATCATACTCCGAAAAGATAAATCATTGTGAATGAGCTTTAGTTCATTTTCCAATGCCTTGTGACATATAGTTGATATAGAACAAGTAGGAAGAAGATAGAAGAAAGAGGAAGAAACCTCTTAAGGGGATAAGAAGAGAAGAATTTAGGGAGAAATAGGGCAAGCAAAGAAGTAATCAATTTCAATTATCAATTGTTAATACCCTAATACAAGCTACCATATTTAAACCCTAAAATATGCGTAAAATACTCGTAACAAATAAAATATTAATATTACCCTCTAACCCAAACACAATGTTTTAAAATCCCTAATCAAATAAACAAACCTTAATTGCTACGATTGCACCTATAATAAGTACGAATTGGACGCACATCATGGTCCTTATCAATTCTCCCTCTCTTGGAAAAATGCTCCACTAGAGAGTTAGCATAATAATGTTGATCAAGCAAATCTAAGTCCAACTCTTGAAGTTCCTATTCGGATATCCGTGTAGCATCAGTGTCAGGCTTGTTTCTCCACTTAACAAGATACTTATGTAGTTCGCTTGAAGAAAAAGTAATGAATTCATCTTGGAGGATACTCTCAGCCTAATTGGTAGGTGTAAACTGTGTTTGGGGTAGAACTTGTACATAATCAAAAGTTGAAGAAACCCATCAGTTAGGTATTTCTGTAGGTAAAAAAGGAGGCTCGAAAGTGCCTTTGTAAGAAAACAAATCCTCTACATTGAAAGTTGAACTAATTCCTAAATATAGAGGAAAGTCAAGAACATGTGCTTTTGATCCTAATTTTTGTAAAATGCGAAAAGGACCATTGACTCGTTTATGCAACTTTTTAAAAGAATTTTTAGGAAATCTCTCAGGTTGCATACGAACTATAACATAATTACCTTTATTAAACTTATGATGCTTATGGTGTACATCAGCAGCAAGCTTATAAGCTTCATTACTCAATGCAATTTTCATTCTTATAGTGGCATGAACATCATGAATAGGCTATGCAAATGTAACAGCAGAAGCAGAAATACAAATATCAAGTGACAAGGGTACAAGATTAATTGGAACACGGGGAGTAAAACCTTGGACAATCTCAAATGGGGACATTCCTGTGAATCTATTGACAAAATTATCATAGGTAAACTCTACAATGGACAAAACTGAATTCCAAGTACTTAAATGCTCACCTATCAAACATTTAAGTAAGTCTCCCAAACTTCGATTGATAACCTCGGTTTGATCATCAGCTTATAGGTGAAAAGCAAAAGAAAAGTTCAATTTAGTACCAGAAAGTTTCTATAAAGTTTTCCAGAAATAACTCACAAAATGGACATCCCTATCAGACACAATAGTAAATGGCAACTCAAGTAGTCTAACAATCTCCTTGAAAAATAAATTTACCAAGTCCCTAAATTCATGCAAAAGATTTGCAACTTCTTTCCTATTGTATCTAAAAAAGTATGTGTTTCATTTTCCATGGTATATGATATTTATATCAAATAATTAAGGACAACCAAGTAAAATGTGAGTCACATCTATTGGAAGAACATCAAACCATATCTGGTCTTCATAATCTACAATTTTAATTAAAACCAAATATCTTTCATAGACAAATAGTTTAGTTTTATCTACTCATGTAACTCTGTATGGTTTAAGGTGGGGCTTAGATTTTAATTTCATTCTTACTACACTAGCCTTTGATACAACATTCATGGTACTACCTCTATCAATAACAACTTTGCATATGACGTTACCACATATAAAAAATGCCTGAAAAATGTTAGTACGCTTCCAATCATTCTTTAAATCAAGCGTAGACAAAATGCATCTCATGACACCTACATGCTTAACGTCATACTGATTTTTATCACACTCTAAGTCTAGATCCTCAAGTTTATCTGATGAATCAACAACGTAATCTATTTCTCTTTCATCATAATTCTTAGTTTTCTCAGGTTCTATTGTAAGAGTACGATTAAGACAATGTAATGCAGTGTGACTCATGCCATGACATTTAAAGCATTCAACCTCTGACACTCTATGACGTGAACTAGATGCAACATTGGAGCTAATATTCCTAGAGAATTTTTGAATAGGATTGTTACTACATTTACCCTATGAACTCACTCTTTGGCTAGACATTGACCTAAATGTATATCTAGTTACCTGAATATCCTTGACTTGGGAAGTCAAATGTCTAAAGGGTGGGGACTTCTGATATTTTTTTAAGTTCCAATGTCTTATAAACTGTCTCTTCGAGGGTGTATGGGGCATGTAAGATTAGTTCTCATTTCAATTCAAGTTTAAGACCATTGACGAATTTAGCATTGATCACCTATCATTCCTCATTAATCTGACATCTCAAAAAGAGATTATGAAGCTCGGCGACAGCCATGGTTCATTATCTTAAACTTATCTATTGGTCCATTAGTTGGTCTCTGTGAAAATGGGGCACATATTTTAGTCTTAATTTATTTTTCATTTCAGCCTATATCCCTTTGCACACCTAACTAGTAATATTGGACAAATCCTATCAGCTTCATCTTTGCAAATCGGATGCACTGTGCATCTGCCATGTTGTACCACTCAAAGAATCTTTCTAATTCAGTTATCTAATTGATGAAGGTGCTAGGATCAAACCACTCATCAAAACTAGACACATCAACCTTGATTTTTTATTTTTTATTTTTCGTAACATCATCTTCCCCAAGGACATTCCTATGGTCAACTGTCATATTCTATTATGGCTGACGTGGGACATCTCGTAATTGAACCCTATTTTATTACTAAGGTTCAGTCACACGTGTTTCTCTAACATTTGGAAAATCTTCTAAGTTTTCAACTGAAAATTCTCTACCAAGATTTACAAACTGAGGATAACCCCTAAGTGTACCCAGAAGAAGAATAATACCTCAACGTTGGTAGTGCAATCTTATGGGATTCTGATTATGCCCACTGGGAGAAGTTTGACTTATATTAGGTTCTGGAAAATCTGTCATTGACTCATCAACAGGACGTTTGCCTAGATGTTTGAGTATAGACTAAGTTTGAGCTTCTAACTACATTTGAAATTGGTTTTGAAACTGGAACAAAGACTCAGTGAAGTTGGCTTGTTCTAGGCATAGGTTCTCACATTTTTGAGATAGAGAATCATATTCATCATTAAGGCGGTCACCTGTTTGGGACAATTTCTCAACTGTGCTTGCAAGTTCCTCATTGGTAACTATGATGGGCATAACACAAGTGACTCAGGATGAATGAATTGTGTAATTCAAAAACATTAAGATTGATGCCACTACAGTATGAAATTTATATCGAGTAATTAACTTAAAGATGTTAAATAAGTTACCAAAGCAAACAGAATAATAGGAGGGATTCTAACTTGATCAACAAATAAAAGTTTAATTCAAGTTTAAGTGGAAGAAATGTATCCTTTAAGCAACTCTAACAGTCTTTCTCAAATACCTGTATATCAAACTGTAATTTACGAAAGAAATTATTTTTTGAAAATTCTTGAAAAATGGACTTCTGCAGTTTTTGGCAAAAACACATTTTTCTGAAATTTTTGGAACAAGGGAAACTATTTTGAAAATTTATGGGCTAGGGACAGATTTGCAATGTTTAAAGTTGGAGTTGGAGTTAGTTTCAAACAAAAGAAGTAGGCGGGGCTGTTTGCAACCTCCCAAAAAAAAAAAAAAAAAAACCTCTGTTTGTCTTCCTCATGCAGCTGCGGCAACAAATGGGTGTTGAAACCCACTGGAGACCATCAACGACGATTGGTGTGGACGCCAGAGGAATGGTCGAATGTTTTCGATGACACAGGAGGTGGCAGGAGACGCTAGATGAGTTTTCTGATGACGTTGAATTCATAGTATCTGAAAGAAACAACTACTGTGATAGTCAAAAATTAATTTTCGATGTTGTAATGTCCTTGGAAATGAAGAAGAAACCTTCCAAAATGACTGAAGTGAGAATGATGACCTTTGAGAATGATTTTGTTGCATATTGAGAAGTTTTTGGTTGCCGGAGATGAAGAAGGAAGCGTCAACAGTGGGTTCTAACGCCTGCTATGGTGTTTCTAACATTTTGAGTTGCCGAATTTGAAGAATGAAGGCTTAGATGGTGTCGGATGGGCCAAATCATTTGATTGGTGTTCAGATTGAAATCGAATGGGGTTTGATCACCCAGAACCACAAGTCAAACAGCTTCAGCAGATGTTTCAGATGTTGATAGCTTGATGAACATACGGGCAACACTGTAGAAGTCTTGATGTGGATAGTGGAATTAGGGATTTGAGATGTGAGAGATTAATTCTAGGGTTTGCTTTTATACCAAATTGATGTAGAACAAGTAGAAAGAATATAGAAGAAAGAGGAAGAAATCTCTCTAGGGGATAAAAAGGGAAAAAATGGGAGAAGTAGGAAAAAATTTAGGGATAATTAGGGCAAGCAAAGAAGAAATCAATCTCAATTATCAAATGTTAACAACCCTAATAGAAGCTACCATATTTATAACCTTGAAAGCAAAACTCTAAAATATGCGTAAAATATGTATAATAAATAAAATACCAATAATACCCTTTAACCTAAACACAATGTTTTAAAATCCCTAATCAAATTAACAAACCCTAATTGTTATGATTGCGCCTAGAATAAGTAGGAAATGGGCGCACTTCATGATCCCCATCAATAGTAACTTCCATACAGGGGAGGTTCTTTGTGGCCCGAGAAATAAAGCTTTGATTTTAGGAAAAAAAGGAAAAACTGGAAACAAAAAAACTTGAGCACCATCTACCAAAGCATAATTAAAAAGAAGGCTCAGGCAGACTCTAATTAAAGAGGAGCAATGATTTTGGTTTAATTTGAAAGTCGCTTTAACATTTCCCATGCAAGAGCCTTGTCCATTTCATTTTGTTAGCTGTTTTCAAATCAAGAATTAGTGTTTTATGACCAATTCAATTTCATTTACCATTAGTTATCTTTAGAATGCTAGACTATATTTGATATCTACTTGAATACTGAATTACACATACCGTAGTTAATTTTAACCAGAGTATCAAATAGTATTTCACATCCAATTGTATCATATTTGTGTTAATTTGTTTTTATTGTGACTGCACGACATTGCTTAGTTAATTAATTATTTTTATTACAATCTGCCACACAGGAATGCCTCATTTGTTACAGTTTTTTTTCTAATTTCATAAGCTAGAATTAGTTTTTCATGGATGATTTGATGTCAGTTACCATCAGTGTCTGTAGAATGCCAAAATTATGACCAGAAAATTAAATCATGTTTCAAAGACCACACTTGTGCTATGAATGTTAAATCCCATTTAAATTCATTCTTGTGCTGTGACTTTTTTTAACATTGACTCCATGGTATTCCTTTAGCCTCAATGTTGTTTCACAATTTTTCATGCAGGAAAAGCCACAAATGTTTCAATTTGTTCCCAGTAGAAAACAGGTAAGAAATATAGCATATCTTTTTTCATGATTTCAGTTATATGCAAATATTTCTGCTTTTGCAGGTCAAAGCAGCAAACAAGATCCTTAGGTCTACCCCACAGGCTTGTAGAATGAGAAGGCTGCAAGGAGTTCCTGTCTTTACTGCTCAAAATTTGAATATTGCAATAGCTACAACTAATGGAATTAAATGGTATCCACCCAATGATTGCGCATCTTTTTTTCTCAAATATTTTAGCATTTAGAAGTGATGTGTTTGGAAATCTTTTTATAGTCTTATTCCTATACCATGTCTGATTTGGACATTTGATGGATAATCTCAGTTCAAACTGTCCATTTTCTGGAGCAAAAAAAAGAAAAAACAAGTTTGGGTCTTCAATCCAATCTTTTTAACTGCACAGCACTCTTCATAACACTATTAGGTTGCCTTTGGTCATTATTAGAGAAAGATTCTGTTCCAACCATAAATGCTGGCTTCATGTTCATGCACTGTTTGAGTAGCCTTTGTTCAAACTTCAAAGGAAACAGAAGTTTCAGATGATAAATTAGTGGATCCAAAATCACATGAAACAGAAAGAAGAGTGACTTTGGAGACAAGGAAGCTACTCTTACAACTATGGCATTAATAGTTATAACTGAAAAAAGACATCCTCAACATAGCCTACCACACCACATTAGTTCAATCTTAGGTAATAAATTACAAGTTGGTTGAAATTTCATGTGGTTGGTCCATAACTCAAGCATCATGTCAGATTGATTAATATTTGATATAAGATGGTCCTAGAGTGCCTTGTACTTAATTAGGGACCAACAGGATTAAAATTCCTAAAAACAGTTTTTAACACCTGAGTATTGGATATTATTAGGCATGTTTACCTTTGAACCCCTTATTGATGAATTGCTTGATTAGTACTCTTCGTTGTTGCATGTTGAGCCATGCATTTCCTACCATACATGGGAGATGACACTCCATTTCAGTTGATGAGTTTTTTCCGTTTCTTTTTGCTTGAAATGCTGCAAAAGAAACTTCATAACGTAAGCTCCAAAACTGACTAGTTGCTTTTTTAGCAATCTTGATTGTTGCAATGCTGAGTCATATTTTATCCATTACATATGGGAGACTGCACTAAATTTCAGTAAACAAGCTTTGTAATTTTCTTTTCAGTTGAAATGCTGCAAAAGAAACCTTGTGATGCTTTTCTTTCTTTCTTTCTTTCTTTGTCTGATGCTTATTTTCTCATATCAGGTACACACCATATTTTTTTGACAAAAGTGTGCTGGATAGTATCCTAGAAGCTTCTACTGATCAACACTTTCATACTTTAATTCAAAATCGACAAATGCAACGGCGGCAGGATGTAATTGATGATAGCTTAGCAGCAGAAGTTATAGACGATAGTGGGGAAAACCTATTTGAACCTCCAGAGGTATTCCTTTGAAACAAAATTCTTGCCTCTTCTAAGATTGATTTCTGTCTTCTTAGATTATTGTTGGTTGTAAGGAGCATCTGATTTTCTTCAAGAATGTCTAACCTTCATTTTAGCTTTTTGTCCATAGGATTGGTACCTCGTGCTTTGTCAATCTTCACGTATTTTATTTTTATTGTAAATAGTTTTGGTGCAATGAATGGGTAATACTGATAGGTTCAAGAACTACTGGATGAAATGGGCAATCCAGGAATCCCATTGAGTGTCATATCAAAGGCTGCTGAAATCCAGATCCTTGATGTTGTCGACAAAGTACTTCTGGGAAACAGGTGGTTACGGAAAGCAACTGGAATCCAGCCAAAATTTCCATATTTGGTTGACTCATTTGAAGAAAGGTAAATTACATGTAGTCAATTTCTCATATATTGCCTATTTAATAATGCTGTCAGATCTGCTTGTTCATATTTCTGAACTTTGTGCCTTTTATTTAATATTAACTTCTCCTCCCTAATATTCTGTTGCGAATCGAAGTAAATACCTTTGACATCTGTGCATCATTTGATGGAGATCATGATGGGTCATGCTAAATCCACACATATACTTGGTGCAAGTGTAGAAATTAAGATTTTTAATATTATTTGATAGATTTATCTGTTTTGATGAGCGGTTTAGATCATTGCTTCTATTTAAGGTTTTAGTAAACCCCATCTCATTAGGATTGAAATTGTTTTAGGGATTTCTTTTATCTTCTAAATAGGGGGATTATTTAAATATTTTAAACAACTCTTACTGATTGATTGCAATTGAATATGGTATTGATTCCCCAATTCTCTTTTCTGCCTTCTCTGAATCCCTAATTCCTTCATTCTCCTCCCTTCTTTTCCCTATTGAGAGGATCTTTGCTCTTTCTTTTAAGTCTTCTTCTTCTTTTGCCACATCACTTGTGCTATTGATGACAATGATGATAATCACAATTGCTTGGTTGGTAAGTTTAATATGATATTACTTTCTTTTTGACTATAGGTCACTCACTCCTATCTCATTATGTAGAATTTGGCAGTTGAAAAGTGCTAGTAGTTAGTTTGTGAAATCTATCTTATTTGAGGTTGAAACATTGGACCGGTTTCTACCCTGTTCAATAGAATTCGACAGCTGGAAAGGGATAATAATTGGTGGGTTAAATCCTTTTTATTTCTAGTTGAAATATGATAAGGGTAAGTACTTAAAATTTTCTTCCCTTTCCAATTATGCAAACAGGCACCTAGAGTTTTCCAGTTGCCTTTTCTAGCTGGACAGCAGCTTGATATTTATGCTCATTTTCTTTTCCTTCCCCATCAATAGTAATCCTTAGATAGCCTTTTAACTTCATCTTCCTAAAAACATAATGCCTTTTTATGGTTTTCTTGAAAACATACTTGCCCATGATTTTTTTTATATCTCTTATACTTTTTAGCAGTATTTATCCTAAAACAAAAGGCTGCAGTATGTCTTTTTAATATTTTGAGTGTGGCTTAATTGTCTCTTTAAATTATTGGTGAGGGATATGGACACAAAATTCTATTATTTCATTGCTTGATAAAATTGATACTTTTGCTGCCCAATGAAGAATCAATCTAATTACACGGACACCAATAGAAAAGAATCACTTGTTTCAGTGGCAATTCTTTCTGATTTCTCCTCACTTATCACAAGCTGTAGTTTATTATGCCATCTGTTGGTCCCGTAAACCCCTAAAACTATAGGGATTTATGGCAAAACTGGAATCCAAATGGTGTGGGGAAACAAATGGTTGTGCAAGCGCAGAAAGTGAAAAACAATAAAAATACATAAGCACACAACAATAAAGACACAAGAATTATAGTGGTTCGGGCCCCCTTGGCGCCTACTCCACTCTCCAAGGTTTTCCTAACCTTGGATTCCACTATCCAATGTGGAAACACAACCTGGTTATCCCAAGAGCTCACCAGAAACTCTTACACTAGTTTTACGAACTCACCAGAAGCTCACAATGTAGGTTTTCCTTGAACTCACCTACAACTCATACAATGATAGTTTTCCACAGAGCTCACCACCAACTCACACAATTTGGTTTCTCAAGAACTAACCAGAAACTCTTACAAATATAATCGTATACAAAGAAAATGTCTCTAATTAGGCCTATGTGTACACATAGTTAAAGCACAACTACAAATGATGAAACAATAAGCATATTATAGTGAATTTGACCTCCCTTGAGGCAGTATTGATGTATCTTTGAAGCTTCTTGGTCGTGGCAACATCTTGGAATGAATGCACTTGGGAAACTTGAATGAATTATCTGTGTTTGATTTGTCTTTGGCACTTACAATCCTCAAGCATCATGTTTTTATTCAATGGATTGTCTATTTATATATTTCGGAGGGATATTGGATTGTTTGGAAGACGAGCGTTGTGAAATATAGCTGTTGCAGCGTTGTGGATTTTGGACCGTTAAAATAGTGAGTTCTTGTGAAGCTTCTTCTGAAAGTCACTGTAGTAGTTACTATAGCACTCATGAAAACAGCGCTCTGTCTGAAATTAAGTTTTGGACTGTATGAAGGTCGGGCTATTCGTCCAAAGATTAACTTAGTAGTTACTATAGCACTCGCAAAGACAGCACTCCGTCTGAAATTAAGTTTTGGACTGTCTAAAGGTTGGGTTGTCCATCCGAAGATTATTTTAGTAATCACTGTAGTAGTCACTGCAGCACTCATGAAGACAACGCTCCGTCTAAAATTAAGTTTCGGACTGTCTGAAGGTTGGGTTGTCCATCCGAAGATTATTTTAGTAATCACTGTAGTAGTCACTGCAGCACTCATGAAGACAACGCTCCGTCTAAAATTAAGTTTCGGACTGTCTGAAGGTTGGGCCATCAATCTGAAGATTATTGTAGCACTTTTGCTATAGCTTCACACTTCATTTTGAACTGTAACAATTTCAAATCTTCTGAAGCTGAATTTCAAAACTTCTAAAGTTTCCTCTGAAATTCAAAATCTTCGCAAAAACATCATTAGTTTAATTCAAGTCATAAACAAGTTTTCTTAATCATCAAAACCAAATCCTTAGACTCAACACCATCTTCATTGATTTGTGCATGACTATACTTTCTATACCACAATGCTTCATGGTTGTTGTTTATGTAAAGTTGGCAATAATATTTCTGAACCAGACGAGTTGAAGCCAGTGAACTGAAGAGTCTTCAAAACCAATTCAACGTCTCTGCCATGGTTTTTGGAGATGGTACCCATGTTTACTTCACTGTTAGTTCCTTAATTTATGTACCTGTAATGTTTTTTCTTAATATTCACTACAACTGGAAGGCGGGATATTGACCTCAGTTGGCAGAACCGTCATTTCTGCGATGTGCTTTTTCCTTTTATCTCTTGTTTTATCTCTTGAGATGCATTTCATTTTGTTCTCATTTGAACTAGTGGGTTTCAGGAGTGCAGCATCTTTTATGAAGGCCATGGAGTCAACCAGCTCTGCTGTCCAATCAGAAGAGAGAAGAGAGGAGTCAACATGGATGAAGGATTTTCGATTTCCCTTTAGGGACTGGTTTCTTAATCCGTGGTCGAAACCTCACAACCAGATCAAAGCCGATGGGAATGACACAAGGTGCAGTCCTTTCATCCTTTTATTTGTGCTTATCATCCTCGCCAATTTACTCTTAAGCTTGATTCATTTGCCTTCTCAGAGTGGCAAGCTGGAATGGAGAATGCATCAACGATGTGCCACCTAATCCTCTTCTCCCTAAGATTACAATGGTTGGCATCTCAACAGGTGAGGGAGGGCAGATGAGTAGAGCCAGCTTGAAGAAGACCATGGTAGATCTGACCAAGGAATTGGAACAGATGAGTCAGAGAATCAGTCCATCAAATGAAGAGAAGGACCCACTATTTGTTGCAAATGTGGGTGACTACTCTGGCATAACAAGGACAAGCTCAGCATGATGGAGGTTTACTTGAGTTGCTTGGGTGCTGTTCACTTTCTGATGGTTCCACCCAATGTAAACCATTTTACGTATCTGCTAGGGATTCATCATTATGGGACAACTGTAATTTGGCTTGTTCTGTGACCGAGTCCAGCTCACTGATGTTCTTTGATAATCTTGCAAGCAAGGAACATTGACCACTAGAGGCAAACCAAATACGATTTCGACATTAGATGTGGAAATATTGCTTCTCTTTTTTCAGGCAAGTGGAACAAGCTGTTGTTCCCCAATGTCGTGCCAGTGTTTGCCATTTCTTGATGCTGAGGGGAATCCAATGGAATTTTGAAAATCACCCAATTGGCATGTTGGAGGCTTGCTGTCAAAAGCTGCGAGACTCAGGCAGGAGCATGGATTGGAAAAAATTGTCGTGCAACAATTGCAGCTAATGAATCTCGAATTAGCTAGGACGCATTCTGACGCAATCCTCTGAGAATGTTGGTGATTTGATTCTCCTTCAATTTGTTGTTGTTGTGCCGTACAAACCTAGCTTGACATCAGTAATAAAGAGTCCTCAACTGTAGAAAGTCTTAAAAAAGAATTTGCAGGAAGTAGTAGTAAGTTTGAGGTGATTAGGGTCCAAGTCGACTCAAGTTCAAAAGCCAATTGATTAAGCAAGATGTTGTTTTTTCAGGGTATCTCTCAACAGTTTCAACCAACCAAATAATAATTTGAAGTATTAAAAGGGAAAGGGAAGAAGTCTAGGCGACGAGTCTTCAAAGCGGCTCAAATTAAGATTTCGGTTCCTAGAGCAAGATTTCATCGCTTTATGGATTTTTGCTCTCGATATTTCTCGACAGATATAAGCAGCTCTGCCCCAGCACGCGTACCATTAACTCCTGAAAAACCTCACATTCCAACAAACGCTCTCTACCGAGGTCAAGCCTAACTGAGTAACTGCATACTGTGGGCAGACATAATCTGCCGATAAATGTGCCCATGCTGGATGTAATAGACAATGTATTCCTAGTGGGCCACTTTGATCAGTCTTCAAGCCGTGATAATAAATCCAAATGAAGTCCGCATCTAGGTTAGATGATATTTCAACATGATATGCTCCTTTCACTGGGCCATCAGCCAGTTTTGATGTCCCGTTCAAAACAGACAGACCCATGGCCTACTGTCATGAATCAAGCTTGGATTATATTCGGGTACAAAAAAGGCCTACTCCAAGGTGACTAGCAGCGAGGGGCACTGCTTTTAGTGACTCGAGTGCACCGCAGCATGGGTTGCACAGAGGGATTCAGAAATGGAAACCCTTAAATCGCCTACTAATTAACTGGAATTTTCATAACAAATAATTATTCTAAAAGCTCTAATCCACTTTATCATCATCTTCCCATCTATTGTATGAATATCATTCCTTTCATTTCCATTGTCAGGCCCAAGCGATTTTGAAAGCAAACACGGCGCGAGTCACTGTCCGCTAGGCGGTCTATCTTTGAGAACCCATTGGAACTAAAATTTCCTTGTTTTGGATAGGATGAATGCACTGTTCACTTGGCAACCAAGGGTGAAATTCTACAGCTGGCCGCATTTGTCCAGCGGTACTAATAAAAAATCAAATAAAAAAAAAATTTGAAGCAAGGCAAGTGTTGGCCATGGGCGGGGAACCCCCGATCGCGCTAGGCTGAACGTATGTCCACTGGAAAATGGCATTGGGCGGCTGCCTCATGCCTTTGACCAGGCCGTCGTCGCGACGCTACAACTAGCTCTCTCTCTCTCTCTCTCTCTCTCTCTCTCTCTCTCTCTCTAGGAGGTAAGAAAATTAAGATAAAACCAGATGGCATGGGTGATTTGCCACCGTGGTTATTACAAACATGCGACACAAGATGACCCATGGCAGGCATGGGTGGTCAGCCGAGGCTGGGTCTCGGGACTGCATCTTTTTCTTTGCCCACGCACACAACAGCAGCAGCCGCCGAGGGTTTCCGTTAGTTTGCCTACGTACACACGTATCATCCTTTTAAAAACGCCAGCATCTCTACCGCTTGCAGGATGGATTTGACGATGTGCGTGGAAAGAAAAAGGCGGAAGGGCTGGCCGACTTGGCCTACAGCCCAGTGGAGCCGCCATACCCACCAACCCATCCTTAATATCTGTTTGCTTACAGCATACAGACTGACTAATTAGTAATAAGATATCTTTTTGCCTTCAGACTGACTAATTAGTAATAAGATAAACGATGGCTCATGCTCATTTGGAAAAAACGTGGATATCCTGCGTGCGTGCGTGCGTGCGTGCCAGCAGACAGACGTTGTCGGTTCCTTAAGCCACGTGACTGACTGCATTTTGAGTATCCTATGCTAATCGCAGCTGTGCGGACTGGAGCCATTTGTAAACCAACTTCAACGGTGCGGATGATGCGCCGCAGCGATGGTAACAGAGGCCGAAAGTCGGAGCGAGAAAACAAGGCACAGTCAAGGTCGACCCTTTGACAAATGCCAAAGTCAAAGCACTGAGAATTGAAAAGCGGTTTCTGGTTTCGGGAAGTGGAATTGGGCGGCCAACCCAGAGACCTCCGCCTCCAAAAACCGCTTTCTCTTTTTTATTATTTATGATTTGATGATATGATATAGATACCTTCTCCTCTCAGCATCCAAAGTCAGCGCCTCCCTCTTTTTGCCTCCCCCATTACCATAATCGTCGGGCAGGTGGGTCTGAGAACGAAGCAAGCAAGCAAGGAAGGCCGGCAGGCTCAGAAACTGTAAAAGGGAGACGAGCTTGAAGCTAAACCGATGGAAGGTTGGGATTTGGAGGCAGTCGTGAGGGGTTGCTGTATCCCTAATTCCTCCATCTCCCCTTCAATAGATACACCCCTTCAAGATCCGTTTTCTTTCATTTCACCCCCGTGTCACCAGCTGCAGAACCAGTTCCTTCTCCCCCACTGCGACAAAGAAGACAATGACCAGCAGCGTGTCCTTAATGCTTTTGTCATCCAAGCATCATCTTCCTCATCAACGTCTTCTATGCAGCAGGAACTTGAGGACCTATGCAAGCCCTTCTTCTCCTCTCTACAAGCCCAGCAGCAGCAGCAACCGCCACCGGCACCTCCTCCTCGTCACGCCTCCTCTCGTTCCAAAAGGAGGTTGGTTTGATTATTATGCCTTTTCTTTTTATTTGTCTTCCTCCAGCCATCTCTCTGCATAGTAGACTATGTTGATTTTTTGTTTCTTTTTCATTTATAATTGTTATATTTTTTTAAACATCATAAATAAAAAAATAAAAGAAATTAGAAAGAATAAAGCCTTGCACTGGCCGCTTAATCAAATCGAGTCTTGTGTTTGTAAAACAGGAAGAACCAGCAGAAGAGGATAGTTTGCCAGGTGCCTGCTGAAGGCCTCTCTTCCGACATGTGGGCTTGGCGTAAATACGGTCAAAAACCCATCAAGGGCTCCCCTTATCCGAGGTGGGTTGGCTGCTCTGTTTGGATCTCTCTCTCTCTCTCTCTCTCTCTCTCTCTCTCTCTCTCTCTCTCTCTCTCTCTCTCTCTCTCCCTTTCCGTTTTTTATTTTCGCTCTGTCTTGGGGTCTCTAACAGGGGCATTCACCTGAACTGCAGGGGTTACTACAGGTGCAGCAGCTCCAAAGGATGCCTGGCAAGGAAGCAGGTGGAGCGGAGCCGTTCCGATCCCAACACTTTTGTCATTACATACACTGCCGAACACAACCACCCAATTCCCACTCACCGAAACTCCCTTGCCGGTAGCACCCGCCACAAGCCTTCCACTACGGCAACGGTCCCCGTTCAACAGGCTGCGGTCCCCACCGCCGCCTCTGTTGGCGGTGGCGGTGACGGTGAGCCAATCAGCAAGGCGGTGATATCTTCTCCTTTGACCTTGACGACAACATCTATAGAGGAAGAGGACGATGTGCAGCAGCAGCAGCAGCAGCAGCAGAAACAGCAGGAGAGCAGAGAAAGACAGGAGGATCTGATGGATATGCTGCTGATGGAAGAAGATGACATGTTTTTTGATTTGGGAGACCTCCCGACCACCCCATTCGATGATTTTGCCTTCCCATCTTCATGGCTTTCCAACAACGCCGCAACAGCTGCTGGTGGCAGCTAGCCGAAGCCAAAGGGGATCATGTTTAGTTAGCTAGGGGTTGTTTTTCTTGTTTTTTTTTTTTTTTTTTACCCCCTTTTTTCTTTTTCTTTTTCTTTTTCCTTAATTTGCCCTGACAGCAGAGAGACAGAGAAAACAGAGAGACCATCTCTAAATCTTCCTAGTTCCTCCGCCTCCTTTACTTCCCAACGCCCTTGTTTTATATTTTATATATTTGTTGTATAAACAACAAGAGATAAAAAAAAATAAGAAAAGGAAACTGAGAGTGGCTCTTCTTTTGTAGGCAGTAAAGGTTTGTTCTATGTTCTCGTCTCACCCCCGTCACAACAACAGCTACTTGGATACGCCCATAATTTCAGTGTTCTTTAGAAAACAAAGCCGGGGAGGGGCACAAAGAACCCTTTCTAGCAGCATCTTCTCTGCCATTGGATTTCATTTTCACTGGGAAAAGGCGGAACAATTGCAAATGCAAATGACGGAGGGAAATGAAATATGATACTTTTTTTCACTTGTCTCTCATCCCCATCCCATCCGATTGAGTGGTGCAAGCCACTGTTGTCTGAGCCCCCTTCTGAAGCGGTAAAACATGCACCGCCTTGTCCTCATCGCCGCTTCTGAAAGCCCCCAATATGCTTTGGATTATGTGGCTACGTTCCGTAGCTAAGCCGCGTATCGCTGTGGATGTGTACTTCTCACTGCTGCCTGCCCTCTACACAAATAATGGTATAAAAGGAAAACGAAAATGGAAGTCCGAATTGGAGGCGCGACTCTTGTAATTCATAATTTCATATAGTGTATGGCATTCCCGACCATTTGGATGCGTAAACTTCGCTGCCAACTGTCCGTAACCGTCCGTTTCGTACAAAAATATCAAAAATACAAAGTCCCTTCCGCTCCCGTCACGGGTCTATTCGGCGTTTTCGGCGCATGGCAAAAACACGCACAAAAAAAAGTGGGGAGTGGTCTACTCCGTGTTCTAGGACGAAAGCGAGGGTCGTCCAACCAGATCTCCAGTGCTACGAACAAGACGAGAGAGGGGCGTAGGTGCTCGAACATCATCTGAGGCCGTCCTTCTCCTGCGGTCCTGCCACAGGGGATCAGGGATGTCCATCTTTGTGTTTTATCAGTGGCGGAGACATCAGACCCGGCCACGTTTGCAGCGGCAGTAGGATAAAGCTTGTCGCTTTTGGGCGTTTGCAGCCGCTGGCTCCCAAGAGTCGCCGCCACCGTGGGTATGTTGTCATGGCATCCATCCTGGCCACACCCATGGATGAAATAAGCCTTCATTTTGCTGGCGGTGCCCAGGACCGGAACATTAACGTTTCTTCCCGTGTAGTATAGGTGTGCGTGTCTGTCAATCTTCCATTTGTGGGTTGACTTTTGAGAGAGTCTCCACTCTCTCTCACCACTTGTTCGTGATATGCTCCACAGCTGTACAATCTGCAGTTGAGCAGTGGGAATGGGCTTTCAATTTTTGTACATCTTCTCCATTCCCTATTCCTAGCCACAAATGACACTTCGTAGCTTCTCATACTCGAATATTTTCTTTGAATTCTTTCTCCACCACTCGATTTTAATCTATAATCCAGTCAAAATCAAATGCAACCCCTGTTTCCGTTTCCTTTTTCTCTGTCCTCCCCGTGCCCGATGGTAAAGGAACTAAACATTAATTAATTTTGTCAACAGCGAAAATGTCAATGTTATCAAAATTGAACCGCTGGTTGAAATTGCTGATATAGTGATTTAGTTCAGTACTAAAATAAAATAAAATCCTTAGTCCTGTAATATCGAGGACCCATTTGACCAATTTTCGATAAAATATTGTTCATTTATAACTTATTTTGTTTAATAGAATGAAATTTAGAATTTATTTGAAGAAAGAGAATAGCATCAATGAGGGGCATAAATCGAATCAGGTTGACATAAACACAACCATAACCCTTAATCTTAACTTTGTTTATAAAAACTCAATCCAACCCTAAGAAAATTAGGTCATAGGCGTGATTTAAAAATTAAATAAATTTATTAAAATTTATTAATTATTAATTTAAATTTATTTAAATACATATTTTATGATAACAAGAATAAAAATTTTGGTTTTAATACTATTAAAATACCAATTTCACAAGAGTTTTTTTCTCATCTTAATATAGGAAAAACTTATTTTAATCATTTATTTAATCTTAAAAATTCATGATTCAATTACTAAGATTCACAATCCAAAAAATGAAAAAAATGATATTTTACTAAGACTCTTTATCCTAATCATTGAACCAACCTCAATCACAAAAATGAATTAGATATTTAGTAAAGAGTAACTAAATTCATTAAAGAAAATTTTTAAAAAAGGAAAAATGAGAAAAACCAAACTACTATTTATATTTTCATTATTACAATTTATTTTTTTAATTTTAAATTATAATTATATAATATAAAGTAACTTATATATATATGGGGAAAGAATGAAGGGTTGGAAGCTTTGACATAGAAAAATATATAAGGAATTTTTTTTATAAATTGCACATTATATTTGATCAATATTATAAGTATGTTCCCTTTGTTTGAAGAATGATAAATAACCTATAATATTTAATATATATTGCAAGTATACCAACACTATTGATGATCCATGCTAATTTATTAACAAAAAATTTAAATTTCTCCAAATATCCTTGAAGATCATCTTCTTTACTAAGAACCCCATGAAACCTACCCACCACTAAATGTAAACCTCAGTAGGCATGAAGGGCATGTCTACAAAATGATCCAAGCATCCCATATGTATAGAAGATGTTGTCATTGAAAAAGCTGATGGCTATGATTGTCTTCCAGTATGAATTTAAACCATGAACCACAGCAAGAGAAGTCATTATATTGGCCATCCACAAGCACAGCCTGCTCAAAAGTCGAATCCATGAGGCAGTTGTTTACATTGTTGATAACTTGAAGAGGGAAGGGAGAAGTTGAGATAGCACGGTCAAAAGGAAGTTGGAAGGGAAGCCTCCTCCGACTAGAATTTCAACCCAATTGTAGTTGAAGGAAGCTTCCCGTGGCTAGAATTCCAACCCAATTGCAACTAAAGGGAGGCCACCAATGGTTATAATTTCAACCCAATGGAATCGAAGAAAAGCCTCTTGCGATTAGAACATCAACTGAATCATAGGAATCGCAGTTTCCTACTCATGGCAGGCCCAGTTTGGGTGATCTGAATCGTGGGTTGAGATAAGCGGTCAACGGGATTCATAGCCCCATTAATTGATAATAATAATAATAAAAGAAAAACTTTAATTCCTGGTCGAATAACCTTTGATCAGTGGGCCAGTGAAGGCCATGAATTTTTTTGCCAGCGACAATGTTAAAACAGAGCATTTAAACACCCATTTTAAATACCCTTAAAATAGTCCTTGATGGGTCCCACTTTTAAGGAAAATTTAGCAAGGATTGGTGGACATCTAATGCATAAAGTGGTATCGGAAAGCATGCCAAACATATGGCTTTTGGTGGCCCAAAATGAGCCCTGAAAAATGGCAGCATGAATTAGAAAAAACAAAAAACAGAATCTACATCAGATCACAAAATTTGCTGAAAAAGAATCTAGTGAGCCCCGCTGTTCTGATATTTTCTATTTGACGACTAGTCTATACAAGCCCATTGAAGTGGAACCATGAAGCAACAGTTTTGATGGGTCTTTGATGGCCGAAAGACCATACTGCAGTGACAAGGCTAGCTACTGGCGACAATGAGGTCACGTGACCCTGAAGGTGGGGAGCAATGGCAAGAGTTTTCGTGGGGTTCTTGGTGAAGAAGAAGACTCGAATAGGCATTTAGGAAATTTTAAATTTTTATTAATGAAATCGAACCCTATGACATAGGTATATTTACAATATGTCCACTACCAAATCATGCCAGTATTGTAGTTCCGAATAATCATGGTATCAAGACTCTAAGATTCTCTTACATTCACTATTGATCATAATTATAGGATTCACCATTACCCACTGCTGATCACAATCTTAGGACCATAGCTACTGTCCATATAGAATATAGGAAAACAACCATCTAATTCTTGTACTCTTCGTGACACTTTCCATACATAAACAAATTGTTAACCAATGTAACATTTGTAGCATAATCATTCATAAAGTCTACTGCTTTACCTCAATTTAAACCATCAATATGCACAATTAACCTTAACATAATTTCTTTAAACCTACAAAGATCTCCTCAAATTTCTACTTTGTCAAACTAGATCAAACCTCCATCCTAATCAACCTTAATCACTGTGATCCAATTTGATCATCAACAATGTACCATCCACTTAATCTGTACCGTTTACAATATTTGCAGCACCTTTACCATTGAGTTAACACTTTCTAACATAATTTGATGAATTTGTCAAGTTTGAAAATTTTCAACAAATATTTTGTCATATGAGATATTATTAAAAATATGCTATCGTATTCGAAAATTTTGACAAAATATATAGTCATATTTAAAAATAACACATTTAAAATATTAAATTCCTTTACTTAAGGATTATTTATAATTAATTTAGCATATGGCTTTACTCTAATCAAAAGCCACACCTAGATCCCACATTATAAGAAGAAAAAAAAAAAGACAACCAACTTGCTTCCCTTTTTAAGAAAAAATAAAATAAAAAAGAAAATTTTAAGAAAGATGGAATAGCTCTAAAGTTGGTCTTCTTTTTGCTTCTTTAATGTGCCACTGTTTCTCTCCATGATTTTAAAAAACAGATTTAGGATAATTAAATTTCTTTTTTTTACAAAAAGTTATTTGAGTTAGTATTTTCTAACAACATTTCACAAATTTGTCACATTTGAAAAACTCATATAAAATATATTTTCATATAAAATTTTATTAAAAATGAATTATTATATTTAGAAATTCAAACAAAATTTGTACTCATATTTGAAAATAACTCATCTAAAAATATCAAATTTCTTTACTTATTCGTTTATTATTTAAAATTAATGTAACACATAGCTTTATTATAATATCTAGGTTTATACTCCATAAAAATGGACAAAGAAATTAAATAGAAAAGTAAAAGTTAAATGAAAAATTATCTTAATATTGAATTTTAAAAGGAATATTTCAATAAAAATCAGCATCTAATAGAAGTCATTTAAACATAAATATTTTAATCCTACCCGAGGATATTATGGGCATTTCTTCTTTTGCGAAATATTAAAACAAGCGTTTATCTGTGTTTTGAATGATACCTGACACCATGTCAGGATGTAAGTAACATATTTTCAAAACTTAAGGTGGGTTAAATTGTAAAATTTATTCGTAGCTGGTTTCCTTTTTCCTTTTTTTTTTTTTTTCGGCACAGGCCCCATTAAACTTGTAAAAATGGATGTGCGTGTAGCGTCTCCATTAGTCCATTCTGTAAAAAGCCCCGTCGGACGAACCGGACCATCCGCCCTTACTTAAGAAGGGCCGCAGGGGTATCCAGAGACCATAGAGTGAGAAGATGTTTCTGCGTCGGTTGATGTTGGGAGGAGGGCCTCTGCTGGCCAAAGTGAAGGAGACGACTGGGATTGTAGGTCTGGACGTTGTCCCCAGTGCCCGTGAGGTGCTCATTTCCCTCTACACACGCACCCTCGAAGAGATCAAGGCCGTTCCCGAGGGTGAGGGCTACCGTAAGGCCGTTGAATGCTTCACCAAGCACCGCCTCAACATCTGCCATCAGGAGACCGATTGGGAGCAGATTGAGAAGAAGATTGGTTGCGGACAGGTCGAGGAGCTCATCGAGGAGGCTCAGGATGAACTCAAGCTCATCGCCAAGATGATTGGTATGAATCCTACGCACCTATTCTTCCCATTTTCATACCATACTACTAGCTACTGCTGCCATCTTATTCACTCGTCATCCCCCTCCCCCTTTGTCTGTCTGTCTTTGTTATTGTTTTAGATTCCTAGTATCTTATTCCTTCCTCGTCTTTACGATTGTCAGCTCTGAATTTATTCCTTTGCAACAAAGGAAATCAATTAAATCTTCGTATATAATCAAAAGCAAATGGAAGCTGGTTTCTGATCAATGGGAGGACAGACGGATCTCTATTTCTGTGTATCCGGGAAGAAGCATAATGGCTTTGGTTTCTATTATTTGGCTCTCTAATCGCCCAAAATATGTTTCATGTGCCTGAAAGTAGGATTGCGCAATGCATATGCCACTAGCTTGTTGACGCTTGTGTGAGGTGTAGTTGTGGTACAATTAACCTAGCTTCTGTAGTTCAGTCATTTGAGATTGTTACTTGGCTTCATGATTAGGGTAGGGAGGGTTCTGTACTTACAGTCATTTCGAGGATGTCACTTGGCTTCATGGTGAGGCCTGCGTCTTCATCCTTCATGGCACAAGTTCTAGTCACAGAAATAGCCTCTCTAGGAAATGGGGGATGAGGCTGCATACATTTTTCCCTCTCTAGATTCTACGTCGGTAGGAGTCTGGTCGACTGAGCATGCTCTTTTTTCAAATTGTTTTTATTCATTTATTTCAGTTGAGTGCTTTTGGAATATTTGTTTGCTGCTAATGTGGGGGTCCATGTGCAAGACTTTGCTAGATTTGATGAGTTGGCATAAAACAATTTTGGGCAACACTAGAGGGGAAACCTCTCACTTCTTGTTTGCTATTTTTTCATCTATTGTTCTCTGTGATATTGGAAGTAATATATCAAATCATTTTTTCCCTACTAGCTTGTGGGATCAATTTCCACTGGTCAAGTTAATAAACATTCTTCCTAAAGAATTCTATTAGACAGCAATACAACCTACAGATTCCCCTGGTTCCAATGTTTTCCTTTTACTTTCTGAAAAGGCTTTGGGGGAAAAAATCTGGTTTACACAATCCCACAACATGATGAATAGTCTTTGAGATCTTAGGTAGATAGATTTCTGGTTCTTGCCTTAATAATGCGAGGATAATGTCTCTGGCAAGCACTTCAAAATTTAATTCAGTTATTCCTATGAATTTGTTGTTGATATTTTCTAGAGCAACAATAAACCTTATATATTCCTCGGAATTTTTCTCGTTTTAATTGGACACAACCTTTATTTATGTCAAATTTAAAACAACTAGAACAGCCAAGTGGAAGTAGGATGTTGCAAATGTAATTCAAGCTGGAATGGAGAATTTGAGATGTGCCTTTAAGCATTATGTGATCATTGATGCTGTTTATCTATGAAAAGGAATTTCTAAACAGTAGTGGTGATGGATATGCCCTGTATCGAGTGGAATGTTGGGTGGTCAAAACCAAAATGTCATAGGATAAGTTTTGTTGAAATAAAGATTTTGAGATGTATGAATGACAGCAGTTGGAGGCTTAGAATTACAAAGAAAGGTATTCTAAGAGAATATGAGGCCACGGATGGCGTAGCTTGTAGTCTCTGAGGAGTGAATTCATAGATGTAGAACGTTAATTTTAGCTCCTAACAACATTTATCAATGCCAATTTCCAGGGAAGTGGTTTTCACGCCAGGCTTTTCTAGCTTTTCAGAAAGCTTGAAATGAAGCATTTCAATAAGTCACAAAATAGCATTTTAGAAACCTGAATAGAGTATGTACTTGTGTGCTTGGGTGTTTGCATATGTGTTTGTGTATGTATGTGGGTGGGGACCCATGCCTTTGTATGGGTGGTTGCATGAGTGCACATGTGAATGGCAGTGTATATGTGTGTGAGAGTATATGTGGGTCAGTGGACGGGAGCTTCCTTATTCAAAAGTGACTATTAGATGTAAAAATGGTTCTAATATATTTTGCAAAGTGACTTTTATACAAAACTTCTTTTATAGGAAGTTTCTTTCCATGCAATGTATTAGATGTAAAAATGTTTCTATATATTTTGCAAAGTGACTTTTATACAAAACTTCTTCTATAGGAAGTTTCTTTCCATGCAATGTATTAGATGTAAAAATGGTTTTAAGATATTTTGCAAAGTGACTTTTATACAAAACTTCTTTTATAGGAAGTTTCTTTCCATGCAATGTTTCTTACAAACTTAATTGCCAAGCTCCTTCTCCTAAGAAGCCAGGTCCAATAAGGCTCAAGGGTAGCATTGATAGGTGTCAAGATAAGGATAAGTAATTTTAGGTGGTTTGGTCAAACATAAGAATTATGACAATTGCAATGGTTAGGAGTGTCCACATGTAAGGAAAACCGGTCATCGCATTGATGGGAGCATCACATGTAATGGGTTTGGATAATTGCGATGCTACACGTGGCTGCACATATAAAGTAATGTGAAGACAAAAACTAATGCTTGCAGAGGTTATTAGTAAAGGCTTGAGGACACATGGAACGTATTACATGGTGTAGGATAGAAGTCTATGTAACTAATTTGTTAAGAAGAAGATGGGTGATGACATCAATGATGGTGGAGTTTTTTCAAAAACTAAACATCTGAAACATGTTAAACAAATAGTGATGATGGGCATGTTTAGAAACCAAATGGTAGAGATGTGTCATGCGACCAATTTGTTGGAAATGAAGTTTTTGCTCAAACGTCATTTCCTTTTTGAAATGCAACCATTTCATTAATTCATTTGAAAAACAAATGCCACGAGGGTAGTCATCCAATAGCTAGGACTATTTACACCCAAGGACTTCCAGAATCTTCATAAGACCTCTATGCATCTCCACATATATCCACACAACTACATGCAACTCTACACACTTACACACTTAAAAAACATCTTTACATTATCCATAAACTGTCTATCAGTTCTTCAAAGCTCCAAAACACTTGAGAGCATACTATACACCTAAATATTTCTTATGTGTAATGCTTCCAGGAACCAGAATTGTCCGTGAAGGTGCATTTGAATGGAAGTAAGGCTCAATATTAGACAGAAAATGTAATCTTAAAAGCAAATATGACATCAGCCGATGAATCGATGGCATTACAATCGAGGAAGCAGCATACAATTCCCTTTTTATTCTCTTGTTTCTTTCATTGACAGAAGAGTTTTGAAAAATTTTTAAAATACGACTGACTCTCTACTTTTTCCCTGTGTGTATTTCATGCATCAAAGGCAATCAATCCTCACCTTTCCACCAAAATTTCATTCACATTGTTAAATCAAACTATCATAGTAGGAAATGAATACCTTCTTTATTCATTTGTGCATTTTTTCACTAAAAAGGTAGTCCCCTCTTTTACTACTCATTGTACTCTTTTAATTTTTCAAGTTAATTTTATTACAGTGAAATGTTAAATCAAATACTCATACAACATTTTATAAGTAATGAAATGAGTTAATTCCATTGGTTCGGCCCCCCTTGCAAGGCAAGAAAGACTGCTTCTTGACCTGCTGTTGTCTTTCCTTTCTCTTTCCAGCTAATACATGCATTATTATGAGCCATAACTTCAGTATTTTTTTAGCACAACCCAAATTTAGATTTGTCATTGTTGTTTTTGCATTGCAGCAAGCAAACACACCTCCAAAGAAAAGGAAGCTCAGGTAAACTAACTTTTGTAGGAAACCAAAGAACAAATCTTTTTGTTGTGTAAACCTCCTGGTCATCTTAGGTTGCATTAGTCACTCTCTGGAACAGTTTTATAAATAGATTTTCGAGTTTTTGCACAGTGGATTTGCATGAACAAGTGATGCAAGACAGAAGTCCAATGAGCCCTCAAAATAATTACCCTGGTGTCTTAGATCTAAAATGCTTGAAATTCCATGATTTAATGCTGATATCAAAATAAAATTATGAAATAGTCAATAGTATCAAATCTAAGACATGAACCTCACAAATATTAGATATTCAAAGAGCTTATGACAAGGAATACATCAATCCCTAAATCATGAGTAGACTAAGTTCACAAAGAATATCTCCAAAAATTAGAACTAGCATGTCTAAGGATCCCCACAGAATAAATATATGGGGAGTTAAAATTCTTGTGCTAGAATTTAAGGGAAAATTAGAAAATTATGGTTATGAAAATAAAGGCCTTCATATAAAAGAAGGTGCAGAAGAAGTGGAAAAAGAGTAGAGGCAGTAGAATAGAAGATGAAAAAGAATGATAATAAGAATACAGAACAGCTAGGAATTCCTTGGAGTCATGAAATGGTTGATGGAGTCAAAATACTGCCTTCAAAGGGGATATGCAGAAATTTCTTCTATTTCATTCAATCAATGCATGTCTTTCCATACAACATCTACATGTTATTTATAGATAAGAACTCTTAAAACCTTGAGGATTACAACTCCTAAAATCCCAAGGATTATGTAACAACTTTAAAATAAATTCCTATTATACTCCCTTTAGATGAGTCATAGCTTTCTTAAATGGTCTTGGATATGTGTAACCTTGGGCTTATTTAAAATCTAACTCAATGGACTATTAAATATGACTCTTTTTACACTAATGGGCTTCATGTAATGCCCCAAAAGTGGTCCAAAAGAAAAGTGACGAAAATATATAATTAAGCTGGATAATCCAAACTTTAACACTCAATTTCTATGAACCAAACCTATTAATTAATCAAAAGAAACATGAAGCAACTCAAATTTAAAATCTAACTAAATCATTGGAGAAATCTAAAATATGGTTAGGCTCAAATGTTATATTCTAGCCATTGTAAACCAATGGTTGTATGATGACGCTTTTGTGATCTCTAACCATCATGGATGTCCTTGTCAACAAGACTTGTCTGCCACCAATCCAGCTATCTAGGTCGAGATAAAAAAAAAACAATTGTGATTTATAGAAATAGTCATCTTGTGTTTAATTTTTCCCCCCTTTCAACATAGTTACTAATTTTTTTATTTGACAAACTTGGACTGGTTGAATAAGGTTATATTTGTATGAGAATTGTTAATGGATGCGAGAGTATGTTGCATATGACCTTTTCTTTTTCCTCATATTCTCTCTTTTGTTTTTTTTCCTTCTCTTCATATTTATTTTTATTTTTACAACATTGATTTGCAGAATGGGATCCATGGGGTGTTCCGGAAGGATATGAATGTGAAGTGATTGAGAATGATGCTCCAATTCCAAGGCATGTTCCTCAACACCGACCGCCACCGCTCCCTGAGGAGTTTTATAAGACGTTGGAGGCAGTTGCATCTTCTAAGAACAAGGATGAGCTGTCATCTGCCTCCAGTGCTCAGCTGAAAGAATGATTTCTATCTGCAGCTTTTTTCCTGCCAGAAACGTAAAAATGGTTGCTGTGTATGTCACTTGAGCATTTGATTGCCATGCTTCTGTTGAAAATAACCCACTACTTTCTAATCCATGTTATTTGGAGAATAACGAGCTGTAATAGGTATTTTCTTGAAATGTCTTGATGTTCAGCATACCGTTCACTTCCTGGGCATTTCAGGTACAAATTCAAGATGCTGACATTCACTCGAAACAAGTGATGGGAGGATGGATTGATGCACAATTTTGGTTACTGACGTTGAACCGAATGGCATTACTTGCATATTTGATTTCTATTTTGTGAGATTTAATTGTATTCAGTGAGATTTGCTACAACAAAAAATAGCCCTGCCGGGTGACATGAGAAAAAGGTGGCATTTGACATTCATATCTGAATGGGCGAATATGCAACTGGTTCCATACTGCCATGTCAAATTGGGAAATTTCTGAGTAGATGAAACATGACATTAACATAATACCCAATAAAAGGTAAAATACGCTGTGCTGCTGGAGCTCCTCCGATTCCTTGGACATGGAACGCATTGATAATAGAGAACATGTGGCTAGATCCAATCTTGAGCATCAGGCGGTATCATCTGGGTTCAAAGCTAGTTGTGTCAGTAAGTGGCCCTTCGTTTTAGTTGCGTTAACATCGGATCATGAGTCAAATGCCAATGCCTACCCATGCGTGTGTCATATGCAAGGGGAATTTCATGGGGCATTTTAATTCTAAGTTTTATTATTGGGTATGTGGAAAACATAAAGTAACCGTACTAGTCCAAATCCAAGAGACAAACGTCCATTGAAAAGGGCATTGTGGAGGTCTCTTAAGACTGCACGGCACGGAATATTTGTCATTGGCGAAAGCGTTAACGCAGTCGGCTTTGCTGCGTTACATTGCTATGATATTGTTAGTATTTGCAACGGGAGGGGGTGCTGTCAGACGACCATCGCAAATACCATCAGCATTTGCTGCTGCTGCTGCTGCTACTCAACCTTCGCTCCTTCCTCCCTCTTTTCCTCGTCATTTTCATTGCTCTCCTCCTCCCGCTCATCATCGTCACAAGCCCATCGCTATCCACATCCCCTCTCGATCGAATACGTTCAATCTCCGGTTTTCCTTGACCATGGGCGATAACAGAGACGATCATGTCTCGGGAGATTGGTATACAGTGCCGGATCTGAAGTTACGCGACCATCGTTTCAACGTCCCTCTCGATTACTCCTCGCCCCACAACTCCCATATCGCCGTCTTTGCCCGTGAGGTCGTTGCAGGTATTCTGCCTCTATCAACCTACCTAGCCTCCATGTCCGCACGATTGTCTTCTTATTTTGCTTTGTATCACTGCTTCTCTTTGTTATTTTGCTTTGAATCACTGCCGCTGCTGCTGTTGGTATTAATTTCTGTAATAGGCCCACCTATCATATATTCCATTCCCAAAACTACTCGCTAGTTTTGCTTTGCCACTCATTTTTCCATCTAATTGGCTTTTTAGGAGTCGTCCAAATTCTTTTCCCATTGAGCCCATCTCCTTGAAGGAGTAAGGCAGCCAACATGGCCCAACAAGACCTTGTAGGAAATACTCAGCAATCCTCCAGCCTGGATGCAAGAGATCTCAAAATCCACCGCTCACTATTTCCATCGAGAAAACCTGGAAAAAAACTGGAATATTACTTTTCCATATAATGTTATTTTCTACTGCTCTCTTTTGTCCAATAAACCTTTACTTATGATCTCCTTCTATATGTCTCAAATCTTCTGCAATAAAGCAAGTTTATCGAATATCTTTAGCACTCAGAAAGTTCTAAGAATGGTGCATAGAGAAACAAATGGATTGACAAAATATATGCAAGGATGGGGAAAATATTCGAATCAAAATAACTTTGTGGTGAAGTTTTGCTTGTTCAACAACAGGAGCCCTGCCAAATACTGTTTTGGTTACTCAACTAACCAATTTCCCTGATTACATGAATGTGTCAGGATATGACTACCCATTCATAGATAATTTCTTGCAATCTAACTTGACAAGGCATTCCTATGACTTCTCTTTCCTTTTCATTTCTTTGCTTTTTTCTCTCTAAAATTGTCTTATTAATTGAATGAATGATCCTGTCTCTTACAGTTGGAAAGGAAGAACAACCACTGCCATATCTGCTATACCTACAAGGAGGGCCTGGGTTTGAAAGCCCACGTCCCACAGAAGCTAGTGGATGGATAAAAAGAGCATGTGAAGAATTTCGTGTTATTTTGCTGGATCAGGCATGAATTGCAGTCTATCATATCATTATTCTATGTCACCTTTTTTAATTGCTTTCTCCTGCAAATGGATGAGGTCCAGTATGTTCACATATGGCAGAGAGGAACAGGCTTGTCTACTCCTTTGACGGTATCATCTCTTTCACAAATGAGATCTGCTGAGCATCTGGCTGATTACTTCAAACATTTTCGAGCAGACAATATAGTGAATGATGCTGAGTTTATTCGTGTACGTCTTGTACCAGATGGCGGACGTTGGACAATACTTGGGCAGGTCTCAACTTAAAAGCTAAATATCCTATTTGAAACTTTGTCATCAAGAAATATTCCATTTGTTTTATTTTTAAAGTTCTTCACATTGTTTTAAGAATTCAGTTGTCATACTTGAAAAGACAACTCTCAATTGCTGAAAATTTGAATAGTTGATCCACATCGGCATCTTTCTGAGCTCAAGAACTAGTTTGTTCTATTTGATGTCTCTCCTGGTGACAAAGGCTAAGAGTCGACAGAACTTGAAGCTAGATTCTGTCTGCTGATGTTACTGTTATATTGATGGTGATGAGATTTTGAAATCCCCATCCCCATTCTCTTCTGTTCACTCCAATCCATCTTTATTTAGAAGACTTATGATTACAGACTAAGCATCCAATTTTATCTGAATTTTTGTGAGCATTGAAATGTGCCATTCAAGTTGTTGATTCACTTTTTTATTTTCCTTGTGCAGAGCTTTGGTGGTTTTTGTGCAGTCACCTATTTGAGTTTTGCTCCACAAGGCCTTCATGCTGCTCTCATAACCGGAGGGCTGCCGCCAATTGCAAAGGGTTGTACAGCAGATGCAGTTTATAGGGCATGTTTTCAGCAGGTTCTCCACCAAAATGATAAGTTCTACAAAAGATTTCCCCAGGATGTTGAAATTGTCCGCGAAGTTGTAAATTATTTGGCTGCATCTGAGGGTGGGGGGGTGAGTCAGAGTAGTCCAGCTTGGCCTTCTGCCAATGTCAGTCTTAGTAAAAACTGTTATTTTACCATTCACATGCTCTTTGTAGGTCCTTCTGCCATCTGGAGGCTTGTTAACTCCTAGGGGATTGCAAACCCTTGGCCTTGCAGCATTAGGATCTAGTGCTGGCTTTGAACGCTTGCACTTCATGTAAGCCATAACTTGCACTTCTCAAAATAAAATTCTGTTTAATGTGCTTTTCCATTGGAAGATTAGCATTGATGTGTCACATTCTTACTATAGGTTTGAGAGGGTCTGGGAACCTACATTAGTTCCAGGTGCACCCAAGCGAATCAGTTATTTCTTCTTAAAGGATGTAAGGAAATCTTCTCTTTCTTGTTTATCAAATGGTTTATCTTTCAATTTCTGCACTTAATTCACATAAATATTTTTAACTGATAGCATAATGAGGTGTGATCAAGCTAACTTTTGAAGCATGTATTTGGCCTTTAGTGACAGCTTGTCTATAATTACAACCTCTGAAATGCCTAAAGTTCTGGTATCTGTAGCATTTCAGATGGGTGACTTCGGATAAAAATGAAACACAACCATCAGATTTCCCCAAGATATCATCTTCATGATTATCCCTGAAGTCTAAATCTGCAGCTCAATGCTGCTGGTCTATGCCAAGTAGGCCGAAACCTATGATTAATTTTCATTTTCAAGTCTTTTCAATTGCTTTAATGAATTTTTTTTATCAGCTATAAAGTCAATTTTCCCTCCCCATAACTGTTGACCCTTTTACTCTTGGTATTCACCGCTGGATTCTGCTCAACTGGTCATCTCCAGCATTCTGTCTAGGCCAAGCTTTTTGGTTTGATTATATTCAGATTCATTCAACCAACGAAAGATGCATTCCAAACTTTGCTATGGCCAGTAAATCAGATAGCGGTTTTTTGCAGATATTGCCGATTTATTGGTATTGGCAGGATTGCAATACTGAAACCTATAAAAATGCCAAAATTGTAAAGAGAGTATTTCAGAATGATTTTGAAGACCTAGTTTAAGTGTTGTAACCAACTAGGGTATGGATTTCTTTTGAAACCAAACCCAAAAATTGGGTAGAAATTGGAACTGATATAGGTGGAGATATTTTCAAAAAATTACAGAAAATATAAGAACAAATTCTTTTTAATTTTTATCAATTCTTCTGTGGATCTTCTTATTTAGTAAAAAGAAATCAATAACATAAATTTCTTTGGAACTCTTAAGGGGTGTGCGTGCGTGTGTGAGGGGAGAATTCGGGATGAATAAATTCTGCAAATATTCTAATGAATATGGCTAATAGGTCAAAGCAGACCACGCAATATGAAGTTATTTTGATAAAAAAATTTTACAAATTGTTAAAAACCAGAGTTAAATAGGTTGCAGCCAAATTTCGAGATAAATTAGGAAAAAAAATACTAGAAAACGTTTGTATGTCAAATTTGGTGGTTTTCTTTGGAATCGAAGCACCAAAATTGGGGATCTAATTTATGGGCATATTTTTATTTGCGTTTCAACATCTCTTGTTGAAAATTTCTAATATTTTTGTTTCCCTTTTTTTCTCTCCTTTTAGGGGCTGTTTGAATTGAAGCATTATTGGTTGTTGCTTATGCAATGCAAGTAGTACATTTGACATTTCATTCCATTTGTTTTACGTGTGAATTAGTTACATAAGTAAATAGACGGTCTGTGGGCTGTAAAATGGGTAATTAATTTTGTTTGGGAAAATGACTACTGATGTTCACATGAGGTCTTAATTTTATCGTGAGATAGTTTAAATTGAAATTTGGGCAGGAAAAGGATTCTTAACTTCAATGCGTTGGTATCATTTTGATTTTTAATATTATGTAGCTATATAATGTGAAATATAATTAAATCCAAATGCGTCTTTATCGGTGATAATGCTATATGTTCTTTTCCCCTCTTAGCAAAACATATAATGTTACTGATACTTCAGACAATGATCGTGGGTACTGTCTACTTCTTGGCAATTGAACATAAGATCTAGACTATTTTATCTTTGGATTTTCAGTTTGCTCATCCACTCTGCCCAATTCATACCGTATCATCTTATTAGAGGATTCGGGTCTTATTCTAGTTAAAAGGGTGTGAAAAGAGGATTACAAAATATTAACTAGACTTGACATTTCTTACATTTTCAAAAGATGTGAGTGTGGTGACAATGAATTGGTATGTTAGATTTGGTCCCCTTCCCTCCAGTCAAAAGGGCTGGAAAAAGAGGATTACAAAATATTAACTAGGCTTGACATTTCTTACATTTTCAAAAGATGTGACTGTGGTGGCAATGAATTGGTATGCTAGATTTGGTGCCCTTCCCTCCAGTCAAAAGGGCTGGAAAAAGACGATTACAAAATATTAACTAGGCTTGACATTTCTTACATTTTCAAAAGATTTGACTGTGGTGACAATGAATTGGTATGTTAGATTTGGTCCCCTTTTCTCTATACTTTACTGCATTCATGATAGCAGTCCTGTGCCTTCAAAGAGGAAAGGCTTAAACCAGAACTACATTCTTCCAGGCATGATATTCATTCCTGGGAACAAGTGCATGTTGTAGTTAGGCCTAGGATTCTTATATGCTTGGATGGAGTCCTTTGCTTTGTGGTCTTTACTTCTGTTTTACATGGGTAAAGTCAATTGGATGCACTTCTTTTTGCTGATAAAGTTAATGTCTATTTTTCTACAGTTCGAAAAATGGATGGCATTTGATACAAATCCATTGTATGCTCTTTTGCATGAGGCTATATTCTGTCAGGTGAATTATCTTAAGTGTTTTGTTTGATTGATAGGCATTTACCCATTGTATGCTCTTTTGCATGAGGCTATGTACTGTCAGGTGAATTTCCTTAAGTGTTTTGTTTGATTGATAGGCATTTACCCATTGTATGCTCTTTTGCATGAGGCTATGTACTGTCAGGTGAATTTCCTTAAGTGTTTTGTTTGATTGATAGGCCTCCTAGTCATATTCTCTGTTCGTTCGTTCATTTAATTGGCATGATACATCCACCTGCTCATCATCATGCGCATTGCTCAACACACTGGTGTCAGCCATGCAAATCCTACTATTTCATCCCCCTTTATCATGGATCATGTGTTAGCCTTTTGCCTTTAACTTCTATCCATGTGTTTTTGCATACTTTATTGTTACCCTCTACTTGAACTTTCTCCTAATTGATGCGGTTCTGACCTGTGAATTATTTCTAATTCTATCCTTCTTAGTGTTGCAGCTCATCCATCTCAACATTCTTATTCTGGCACTCTCATCCTATGCACAACTGTTCCTTGACCACCCAACATTCTACTCAAAGCATGGTGTCTAACAAGTGTCCTATAAAATTCCCCACTTAGTTTCATTGGTGTCAACAATAGCGTGCACCTCTTGAAGCTAATGCCCAGGCTTTCATTCAACTTGAATTTTATGTACACATCCTTCTCAGTCTCCACTCCAATGAATTATTGACAATAATCTTATATAATCTCTTATTTCCAATACTATCGTTATTAAAGTTACATTATTACGAGTTTTAGTTTGATAATTCATAAAAACGTTTCCTTCTAGGCCATCCCTTTATTTCTTGTTGTTCTCTCTCCCTCAATTTGTCTACCATGATAACTCCTAGTTATCTTTCTTAAGGTTGAAAAAACTGTTACTTTCTTCGTACTAATTGTATTCTTCTGGCATATAGGGAGCATCATCACAATGGTCTGCTAACAAAGTAAGGGATGAATTAGGTGACATTTTTGATCCAACAAAGGCAGCAAGAGAAAATCGTCCCATATTATTCACTGGAGAGGTAAAATGCAAGTTGTAAATTCATATCAACATCATCATTGTCGTCATGAGCTACTTCCCATGAAGTGGGATTAGCTAAATGGATTTTGTTGCACAATTCCTGCAGATTTTGGCTATATTGTTAATTAGCCCAAGCACTTCCATATCTTTCCTAATAACCTTAGTCATGTTCTTTTCAGCCTTCCTCTTTCCCTCTTATGACCTTCTACTTGAATAAATTTTGTCAAATGAGAGCAATTTCTAGCCCCCATAGCACATTACCAAACCACCTATCTACTTTTTTTTTGTTGTCATTTTATTACCTATTGATTCTACCTTTAAATTTTATGCTTTTTTGTTTCTTCACACATCCACCTCAGCATTCGTGTTTTGGCTGAACTCATGCTATGGATATATTGTTCTTGGATTGCCCAACACTCTACCCCATAAAGCATATTCAGTCTTATGGCTGTCTAATAAAGATTTTCTTTTAATTTAATTGGATTTCAGCAATCACATAAAATTTCTCTAGATCAACATTGTTTTTTTCACCAACTTAGATTTCAAGCATAATTTCCTTATTATTTTTTTTTTTACTTTTGTAAACTATTGATTGTACATCTGTGAGATAAATTGGTAATTGTAAATATATTAAGCTACTCTGTTATTTGAAACTAGCATTCACAGCAAACTTTCCTATCTACAGTCAATGCTATTTTTCAGCTAACTAACCAGGTGCTTGCCAACTGATGATGGGAGAACAACTTCTTCTCACTTTATTTTGGACATAAAATGATGAATTATGTTTCTTTTTTAACATTGTTTACTTTTGAACTGTTTCGATGACAGAAAATGAGGAAGAAATAAGTGAATGGAATGACATGACCAGAATTGGTCGCCTTTGGAATGAACCAAGCAATTTCCATTATTATTGATTTTCCTCAATTGATTACACTTACCGTGTACATCAGAAAAATTGTATGTTCGCATCCCAGACCACAAGTGGTCCTAATTACATCTCCACAATGGAGAAAACCCTTGATTAAAAGGAAAAGTACAATGCA